>SKCR01047325.1:0-40911 GCA_019454045.1 Zanthoxylum bungeanum
CGGGTTGGGTCAAAAAAATAGCGGGTCGGATCGGGTCGTATAATCTGCAGTACACATAATATATATTTTTATTGATATTAAATTACAACTTATATGCGTGGCTGAGATGGCAAAATTAGAGTTTTACAGGTAAGTAATCATAAGTTCGAATCCCACCTTTTTTTTTTTTTTTTTGAAAAGAGTGAAAAAATAAAAAAAAAATAAAAAATAAAAAGATGTGAATGGTGGGATTTGAACTTGGCTCTACAACAAGACCATGAAGAAGCTTTGCCATCCCAGCCGTAACACTTCATCATGAAAATTAAACCATTAAAAATATATATTATATTTTTAATATAATTAATACAGCGGGTCGGGTCGGGTCAGACCCGACTTTGCTGCCGAAAACCTGTGACCCGACCCGAAAGATCGGGTCAGGTCGGGTCAGACCCGAAATTAAATTTTAGACTTTATAAACCCGACCGAGTCGGGTCGGGTTACCGCGGGTCGGGTCGGGTCGGGTCGCGGGTTGACCCGACCCTATGAACACCCCTAGATTTTATATAATTTGACACAATTGAGTACTTATCTGGTGGTCTATGTTTTCTGCAGGGCTTCTCATTTTTCCAACTCTGTCTTGCCTCTTTTTCTTTTCTCATTTTGGGACTCTGTTTGGTTATGGAGGGTCTGGTGAGTAAGGTTGGCCTTTAAATAGATAGTTATGAGACCTTGTAAATTGGCCTGTTTCCCCCTTTTACCTACTCCCAAGCTATGGTACTGTTGTCACGTGAAGGGTTTTTTCCACGTGCTGTCCGACCAGTTGGAAGGGCTCTCTGCTCAAAATCTGGTCCTCTGCCAAAGTAAGCCTGTAGTCTGATGGTCTTGTCATATCTGTCTGATCCTCGCTATTTGTGTTGGGCGACGCCTCTAGAAGAAGTGTAGCGTTGACACCTATTCCCGGCCGATTCTAGAGACCGATGCTAAGGTTTTGAGGTTTGGTCGATCTGCTGGAGGCCGAAATAGCGAGGTTGGGCGAGGTAAATTCGGTGTTAGGTTCTTCGCCCTATAGTCTGTCGGGCCGCCTTCTAGATTCCTACGCGAACCCACCATATCTGCAATAAATACGCGGCCCTTTCCCAATACTTTTAATCATGAGGCCTAGTTAAGAGCCGTTTTTCCTGTCACTTATGTGTTTCTTTCCGTCGCACGTCACTTTTGCAGTGAATTGTGTTTGAACATCTGTCTAGTTTCATTCTTTTCCATTTTCCCGCTGCTTTCACTTTTTAACGAATCGTATTGTGGCACATGTCCCAAGACCTTCTGTTATCTAAGGGTTTACCTCATTCATTTTCTCACATTTTCTTCGATACCCTCTGTATTTTCGCTTCTCTGTTATCAATGGCTTCCTCCTCTTCTGCCCTCGAGACTAGCGCCTCAACTTTCCCTGATTATAAGGTAGCATTGGAAGATTCTTCTATAGGGGTCTTTGCCTTCACACTTTCAATGAGGATTTCGGTCAGTGCGTTCTTGGCCCCATCTTCATTGATGACAATACTGTTGCAACGGCCCCGTTGGCTCAGCAATTTCCCTCTTCTTCTAGCCTCCCATTTTCTGAACCACTCAACATTTCTGCTCTTGCTCAGTCTTCACTGATTCGCACCTGGCCCAAACCCGATACGGCATTCAAAGCCTGGCATCAACGTATGTTGTTGCATGCAGATACCCGTGCCTTTCTGGACAAACACCACCTCATTCCTCTCATTGAGCTTTCCTTATCCCTGCCAGCTTTTGACCGTAGCTTGTTTCCCTTTTCCTTACTCTTTTGGTCTTCTGAGTACAATGTATTCATTTTTCCGTCGGGCCTTTTACTATCACCCTTCGTGATGTTGGTGCTTTTACTTTTACTGGTCTGGCTCCTCTTGGAGCGACCATTTCAGCCTTCACCAACTTTCATTTTTCTCCTCCTTCAATGGACTCTTCTTCCTTTTCGTCATACTCTTCTTTTCTTCGCACATATTCAAAGACGGCTAGTACGATTTCAATACTAGAGCGTACAGCCTTCCTTCACTACTGGCTGTGCAAATACATCATTTGTGTACCCAGCCAACAACCTATTGTGGGATACCTCCCCATTTCTTCCAATCTCGCCCATGGCCGTCGTTTAGACCTAGCCTCTTTTCTTCTTGCTGCTACATATCAGGGGCTGGCCGTCCTCCAAAAACAACTTTGGTCGGGTCTAAAGTCCTTTGTGACTTTCCTATTTTTGGCGTAATTAATTGCATCTAGTCCTTTGTGACTTTCCTATTTTTGGCGCAATTAATTCGACTCACCCTTACTCTTGTGCCGGCCTTCTCTTTGCCCGACTTAGGCCGTCTTCTTTCTCTCCTCGCCCCACCTTTGATTATTTTTATACCCTTCCTCGAGTTCCTTCTTTTTTTCCTTTTACTGTGTCAAACAGTCCGTCTTTCATCCATGACCTTCCTCTTTCGGAAGAGGACGAATCATGTCTTCGTATATGGCGTAAGTTTTATGGAGCCGCGACCTGGTCCATGATCTATTGATTGGGGCCAATGGTAAGGCTGGAGTGGAGGTGTATTCGGCCAACTTCATCGCCCGTCAATTTAGTCTTGTCTAAGGGTGGCCCATTCCCCTTTTTTCATTCGTACTATGCGTCACTAGACCGCTTTAAGGTTTTTTCGATTTTCTGAAGTTGAAGACTCTTTGGAGGAAACGCGGTCTTTGGTTTCTTCTTTTGTCGTTACCCCCCCTTCGCTCATTGTACATCCGTTCATCCTTCTTTTGATCGCTTTTGGCCATCCATCCGCGAACAAATTTTCTCCCTACCTTATGCAAGAGTTTTCTCTTTTATTCCTTTGTCCCCCAAATATTCTGAGCCATCAGGGTCGAAGAAGGCAACTGAGGCATCCAAGCCCAAGAGAATAAAGCTTGCTAAAAGGAAAAATCCTCCCCCAGCCGAAGCTCTGATTCTGACGTTCCGCTCGCCCGTCGAACTAAGGTATGATCTTGAGACTTGTTTTCTTTTGCATTTCCACAGGTTCGAGGTATATTGATGTCAAGACTGTGTATTTTGATGCAGGCTATTAAGATTGATTCGCCCTCCGCAGTGCCTGAAACGGCGAGGATTCCGGAGGCCGAAGTTCTCATGGGTGGAGGTGAGGGAGCGGGGCCTGCAGGAATGCCTGTTATTCAATTTCCTTCTGACGAAGATGAAGCGACTGAAAGTCCCGTAGGGGAGCGATTTCCAGTATAGGGAGACACAATCAGAATCGGCCCCCAAGGTACGAAGCCATGTACTGAGTCTGGTCGTCCTCGTCCAAGAATTGAGTAAGTTCCTAGTGATCACCCATTATTCGAGGCGCTTCTTCTCCTTGGACGGTTTTGTACCAATCGTGCAGGATCCGGATGATGAGGCTGAAATGCAGAGCCTATTTGGCCGGCTGGGGCTCCGTGGCATTACCTTAGGCCATTCTAACCCTAACCCCTTAGTATGCATGATGTTTTGCCTCAGGACTTAGAGGGAGTTATAGGGACGTGGACGGCCTCTATAGTTTGGCCGAATTGGAGTCATTAGAGGAGGCTCGTCTGTGTATAAAGACGACGTAATTCGTCGTATCTACGAAGAATATGAAATCATTTATATTTCCGATTCATTTGACTCCGATTCTCTTGCAGATGTTCGACAGACTACTGCGCCACATCCTTCAACGCCGGAAGTAGTATCCCTCAGTACTTCTGCGCACCTGGCTTTGGTCTTAGCACAACCATCGTCTTCGACTCCTCTGCCTTCTTCTCCTCAAATGGAGTTTCCTGAGCTTGGGCAGCCGTTATCTTCGGCTCTCATGGTTGTTTCCTCTGCAGCTCCTACTCAAATGGTCCAAGCATCGGCCACTCATCTGACTGAGTCTCCACTTTTACCAATGGGTTCCTCTGCTCGGCCATCTTCTCCTTAGGTCGTACTACAGTCGACTCTTATCCCCCAGCATCCATTTTTATCTCAACAAGAGTTGTCGCAGCCTGCGCTAAAGTACTAGAGGCACTGGCGGATCAGCCTTCTGGTTCTGGTTCTGGGGTGGTGAGTCTTTTTTTCCTTCTAGTTCGTTTTTGCCCTAGCTTGTATTTGCTAATTTCTTTTGTTTACAAGTATCCGACCCATTGCTGAAAACGATTCAGGACATTTTGGATCGCTTTGGACGACTGTCCTCTGCTTCTTTTTGGCCTCCTTCGCATTTGGTCAGCACCAGCACAGACATGGAGGCCCTCCAGGAGGTTCTTGGCCAATATGATGCCTTTGCTGCACTAGAAATTAATCAAGCTATGCGACCGGAGAACGTCCTTCAATTAGATAAAAGTTCTTCCGAGTTGAGCCGGATATTGGCTCTCCCTACCTTACCAACACATGTTGATGATAAGCTTTTCCTTCAAGAGATGCAAAATGGCATATCAAACCTTCTCTCTCAGTATCGCAATGTGCATAGCCAGAAGGGCTTTGCTCTTCTCTTCTGTGATGAGGAAGGAAACGCTCTGTGATTCTCTTGAGGCACTACATCAGGGCCTGAGGGAGACTAAAGAAGAAATGATGACAGAGAAATCGGTATTCCTAGACCTGGAGCGACAACTAAAAGAGATTCAGCGTCTTCTTGAGGAAAGCCGAATGAGGAAGGACGCTAAAGGTGAACTCTCGTTACCCAAGCAGAGCAGATGGACAAGTCCATGGTAGAGTATGAAGGTTTGCCCGCGTTAATTTTGAGAAAAGCTTGGCCGACTTGGATGCAGTGGGTACGGGGATACAAGACGAATGGCGCATGAGGAGGGAGACCCTCGCGGCCATTAAGGGCTGCCTGGGGACTTTCGACGATCCTTAGGCTGAAAGTAATACGTTTGTAAGACGTTATAATCGTCTCTTCTTGTATTCTTATGGCGTTTTCGTCCATGTTAATGAGAACCTACTATTATTTCAGTGCATTTTGTTTTCGTGTTCCCATAATGAGGGCAGATATTTCTTTAAGTATTTACAGTGTATTGCTCTTGTATGCGCTCTTCCGTTTAAGTTTGTAGAGGATAGGCTCCATTTGACAATACGTTTTTTATCACGAATGGGCCTTCCCAATTGGGCGACCATTTGCCGTACGTCGGGTCCTTGGAACTGAGTGGCAATACAGTCTTCCACACTAACTCGCCCTTCCTGAATGATTTAGCCATTACTCTGAGGTTGTATTCCTTGGCCATCCTTTTTTTTGTGCTTCCAGACGATCTAGCGTATCACACCTGATGTCGTCTAACTCTAACAGGTTCTGTATCATTACTTCGTTGTAGTCCTCCTGTGTCAATCTTTCTTGCAACATCACCGTGGTAAACTCAATGTTCATTTCTACTGGGAGCACAGCCTCTTGACCATACACTAATTGGAACGGCGTCACTGAAGTACTCGTTCGCGGTGACGTTCTATAGGCCCATAAAGCTTGACTCAAGCACTCATCCCATCGTCTGGCGTTGTCTGTCACCATCTTCCGAATCAATCCTTTAAGGGTTTTGTTGGACGATTCTGCTTGACCATTTGACTGAGGGTAATAGGGGGTAGTGTTTACTAGTTGGATTCTGTATTCACTCAGGAAGTCTTTCACCTTTTCACCGTTTAATGAAGTACCATGATCCACCATAATTGTCCACGGTATACCAAATCGGTGAATTATGTGTTCCTTTTTTAACTTGATGATCTGCTCTTGGGAAATTTCTACAACTGGGATGGCTTCCACCCATTTGGTGAAGAAATCGGTGGCAACGATGATAAAAGTATGCCTCTTACTTGATGCAGGGTAAATCTTCCCTATCAAGTCTATTGCCCATCTCAGAAATGGCCACGGTTTAATGACTGGGATCATCTCGGTTGCTGGAGCCCTCTGGATAGGCTCGTGCTTCTGACAGGTAATGCATCCTTTGGCATACGAGATACACGATTCTTCATCTTCGTCTTCGGCCATAATAGCCGCTTCGTATAATCAACCATCTCATCTTATCCCAGCCTGGTGCACCCCGCAAATGCCTTCATCCACTTCGCCATGATAGTTTTTATATTCGGATGGTCCCACACATTTCAACAACAACCCATCTTGTCGTTTCTTATAGAGCACATCTCCTGACATTGCGTAGTTTATAGCTTTAAGTTTTAGCTTTCGATCCTGACCTACTCCGGGTTGTTTCAGGAATGTCTCGATTTTATTTCTCCAATCGTCCTTCGTTTCGGCTTCAATGACCATGACGTCCATATTTTTTGTCCGTCTCATGAGGGCTGGCTCAACCCCTTCGTTCCTATATACCCCACTTATGTTTGTCTGTTTGTACCCGGAGGCTACTTTGGCTAAACTATTGGCTAATTCGTTCTTTACCCTTGGAACATATTCCAGTTCAGCGTGATCAAATCGTTCTACCAACTCTTTAGCCACTTCCAATAATGCCATGACTAATGAGCTCTGGCATTTGAAAGTACCAATTACTTGTTGGATTACCAGCTACGAATCTCCATTGATGGAAGCAGCATTTCTAGCCCAAGTATCAAGGCTTCGTATCCGGCCTAATTATTGGTGCAGTGTTCGTTCAACTTGACTAAAAATCGGAAAGATTCTCCCAACGGGCTGACCATGACCACCCATATTCCAGCTCCCTTCATTGTACTGGATCCGTCGAAATACATCGTCCACGGCTTCAGACTGCATTCATCCAGATCCATCCCTATTTCCTTAATTGTGCTCACACATGGATGATCGGCCAAGAAGTCGGCCAAAGTTTGGTTTTTAACGACCTTCGGGAGTTCGTGCAGTATATCGAATTCTGAAAGTGATAATGAACAGAACCCGACTCTTTGATGCAAGATAGGGTGAGAAAATATGTACTTTATTATATTAATTCTTGTAATTAAATACACGATATTCGGCCTAAGGTAGGCTCGTAATTTAGTACATGTGAAGTACAAAGCCAAACATAATTTCTCCATGGGAGAATAGTTACATTCATAATTCAGCAATTGTCTGCTGACATAGTAAATGGCTCTCTCAATATTCATGTCGTCATCTTGCGCGATCATCCCAGCTATGGACTGCTCTTCAGCCGCTATGTATAACTTTATTGGCTTTCCTGGCACCAGAGGTATCATCACAGGCGGCTGTGACAAGTATTTCTTCAGGCTTTCGAATGCTTGTTGATGTTCTTCCGTCCAGATGAATTCGTCATCGCCCTTTAGCTTCAATAAGGAGGAGAACACTTTTGTTTTCCCTGCACAATTAGAGATAAATCGCTTTAAGAAGTTAATTTGCCCCAAAAACCTCTGCAACTCTTTTTTATTTCGGGGGGCATAGCTTCGGTGATCGCCCGAGACTTATTGGCGTCAACCTCAATTCCTCGCTAGTGCACTAGAAACCCTAGGAAGTTCCCCGCGCACACCCCGAAAGCACACTTGGCAGGGTTCATTTTTAGTTTGAATTTTCTCATCCGTTCGAAAGCCGTTGCTAAATGGCCAAAATGTTCGTCCGTAGTCACGGATTTAGCCACTATATCGTCCACATAGACTTCTACGAATTTTCCAATCATGTCATGAAAGATTAAGTTCATGGCCCGCTGATAAGTGGCACCAGCGTTTTTCAGGCCAAACGGCATGACCACCCACTCATAACACCCTAGCGAGCCTGGGCATCTAAAGGCCGTTTTGTGTACATCATCTTCGGCGATGTAAATCTGATTATAGCCCGCATACCCATCCATAAACGAGTATACTTGGTACCCCATCGTGGAATCTACCAGGGAATCTACTGTCGGCATTGGGTATTGATCATTTGGTGTTGCTAGGTTTAAATTCCTGAAGTCTATACAGATCCTTATCTTTCCATTCTTTTTTCTAACTGAGACAATATTTGACAACCATTCTACATATCTGGTCGTTCTAATGAATTTTGCCTCTAACAGTCGTTCAACTTCTTTCTTAATATTAGGCATGACATTAGGCGCAAACCTCCGTATGAGGCCTTTGGCTTGGCATGATAGGCAGCCTATGCTCCACAAACGTTCTATCTAAACCAGGCATCTCACTGTAATCCCATGCGAAACAATCTTTATATTCTTGCAACAAACAAGTTAACTTTTCGCGTACATGGGGCTCCAATTCTTTGCTGACGTAAGTTATGCGCCTATCGTATTCATTCCCCAGATTTACCTCGTCCAAAGTATCTTGCCCTATTGAGATGTTTGTCTTGCGTCGTCCATTCAGAGCGTATTCTTCTTCCACTGATTCTTCTCCTTCCTTCAAGCAGTCCACTCCAAACAGTTCTTTTATTTTGCCCTCTATCTGGTGTGCCAGCAGTTTGCCTCTTAAGGCCGAAATAGCGGCCTGTGATTTATCCTCATTTCTTCGTTTCATTACATAGGCCAATAAACTGGCCTTGGAGGCCGCCAGGGCGGCTCGCTCCTTATTCTGGCTATACTTCATTCAAATCGTTGTGTGTTGGTTCCCCAAGGACCACTATGGTTGGTCTCGTCTGTGCGAACAAATCATCCAGCAACCCTGCGGGGTACGGCTCGTCATTCTGAGCCACAATAGTCGGGTTTCCCCCTTCATTCAAAACTCTGGTGGACCCATAGTTCCATTCATACATGAAGTATTCGATCGAATTTGTCTCCGCAGTGAAAGGCTTGTTGTCGGCCTACACTATCTCCACCCTCGTCCCTTTGGTTCCAGAAAACCAGGCATTGGTGGAGGGAGGAAGGTATGCATCGGCTACCGTGTATCTAATATCACCTCAGGAGCATATTGTATGTAGTTGACCCATCTATGACAAAAAAACTATTGTCTTCGTAGTACTTCCCACCTGCAGGTCCAATGGGATAATCCCTTTTGCCGTCGTCGCCCCTCCATTAAAACTGGTAAGCACCACTTCCGTAGGAAGGAGGTCTTCTTTGGATTTTGCCAAACGCCCTATCATCCTAACTGGTATTGCATTGATGGCCGCCCCATTATTGATTAGCACTTTGGTGACGGGTATCCCATTGGCCTTTGCTTTCACATACAGCGACCGCAGATGCTTCGTCATATTTGTTGGTGGCTTCGGGAAAACCACTTTACCTGATAGCCCTATTTCCATTGCTTGATCGCCTTCGTTGTTAACTTGAGGCGGTTCCTCTTTTATGTCCCATCCAGAAGGCGGCAACATGACTGGCGTATCCTAGGAGACCTGATTAACGGTCACTCTCCGTTTTTTCGGCTTTGGTGATGGCCCGCTTTATCTTAGGTTTCCCATACAGAATGAGGAACGAGTATCATCCCAAATCCTCTCCCAGTGTCCCGACTACAGGATTACTGGCTTCATATAATTCCCTGAGAAGCCGATTCTGTGAAATTCCCCTTCTCTTTGATTCGGTCTTGATGTCTATTTCTTCTTCTACGTCGGTCATCTCCTCATCTGAAGCCTCTCTACCTGTTATCGAGAGTGCTGCAAATTCGGTTTCATCACCCTCGTAGACGTCTTCACTTGTTCCAGCTTCCACTGCTTCCCCACTGTTGTTTCCCTTGAATTTCCCGGGCAACAGGTAATGATTAGCCACGACCGGCGGCATACTGCCGAACTGAAAGATGATAGGCGGTTCCTCATCATCTGTTTCATCCTGCTTTCGTCTGCCGAATTTGGTACGTTCATCACAATTCGTCTCAGTTCCTTCTTTGTTGTCACCTTTTTTGTTGTTTACTTCTATTTTTTTTTTCCGTAGTGGCCTTTACTTCGCTTGTCGTCGCATCAGACGGCCATAGTTTCTTTGGTGTCATCTCAACTGCGTCCTCATCATTCCGTCCACCAGGGAATAGTTCCTACCTGGACACTGGCTCGAGTGTGGCTTTTGGTACGAATGCCAAACATTGGGCCGATGAATCTTTGGCCTGAACGTCCTTACATTTTGGACGAAATTTGAGTTCTCTCCATAGAACCTTGGGGTAAAAGTTCGGGGCTACCATGATGGTGACTTTCTCTTCGCAGGCCTTTCGCAGGTGTCTTCTAACTCTTTCATCCATTCCATGTTGTTCTTGCATCGGACACAAATGTTTTGTCGGTTTCCTTGCTCTGACGGCACCTTAATCCTTTCCAGAGAGCTTGGATGATGACGGTGCTGTCCTTCGTCAAGCACCAATTTGACTTTTGGCAGATTCCTCTTGGCAAAGTCTGGATTGATCATGTTCAGCCCCACCGATTTTGGAAACGGGTTGCTGTCCACTGCCATCTTTTTCTCGAACGTGATTCATCCGGATTCTATGGCATTCTGTAGGACATTACGAAAAATAAAGCAACTATTAGTTGTATTAGACCACGCATTATGCCACTTATAATATTTTTTACTACCGATTTTCTCAGTCGTTGGCAACGTGTGTCTGTGCTCAAACTAATTTGTTTGTCCTGGTATAACTGGTCAAATATAGTGTCGACTTTATTAATATCGAATGAGAAATTCCTGCTCTTTTTATCATTCTTTTCACCGGCTTGAGGTTCCGCCCACGTCTTGCAAATGTAAGGCTTCCCTTTAACCAATTCGACCAAACACAAATCGGCCGACTCGGTGTCCACTTCACCTATTTCATAGTCGATATTTCTATAATATGTTCCTTTGCTTGAATTCTTCATTTGCTCATCTTCTCGTAATAATCGCTCATAACTCACCACGCTAGTGGTGAGCTGAGGAAGGTCCCAAAACTCGCGATCCTAGAACTTCTTTTTTAGATCGAGATTTAAGCAACCTTGAGCGATCCTTATGAACTCTCTTTCGGGCAAAGACACATAACATCGGTTTCGGGCTACCTTAAACCGTTGTAAAAATGTCTCGGCCCACTCTCTTGGCAACTGTCTTAGGTTTGCCAAATCAACTAAAGCCACCTCAGACTCGGCCTTGTAAAATTGCCCATGAAACAATTTTTCCATCTGCTGCCAACTTTCTACTGAATTGGCCTGTAGACTGACATACCAGGAAAAACCTACTCCCGATAAAGAGCAGTGAAATAACCTCAGTTTGTGGAAATCATTGACTTCCCCAGACTGAATAGTAAATCGCCCTATGTGTTCCATGGTAGAAACTTCCCCAGACCCCGTAAAGAGGGAAAAATCTGGTATCTTGTAGTTTCTCGGCCATGGATAAGCCACGTCGATCCAATCAGGATACGGCTTCCGATATCTTGGTCGAATTGGCCGTATGTCTAGACCGAATTGGTTTTGAAGGATCTCGGTCATTTGTTCCCTTAGCATATCGTTGCCATTAAATGGCATAGCTAGGGGCGGTGGCTGTGGTTCTCTCAAAAGTGGGACATAATCATGATTCTGCCCCTGAGTAGCCTGGACACCCTGAGGCAACACCACTTCATTATGTGCCATATTCGGCCCTTGATGTATATTTGGTCCTAATTATGGGCCATTACCTCCAGGACTTATTCCTCCCCTGAGAACCATATGGATGTTGGCCCCCTGAGAAGGAACGTTACTAGGAACAGCCTCCTGACTGCTTGCCGCAGGGGGGGCGTGGTCCGCAGCAGTGTCGTCCCTCCGTTTACACATTTGGCCATCAATTCATTCAACGAGCTTAGATGTTTAGCCATGTTTTCATAATACGAAATAGTAGTTGATACAAATTTATCTATGACGTGTACATTTTGGAGCCTAACCTGTTCGACAACATCATGTGTGAATTCACCGAACAACGCACGCACCGCATTAGGGCTGAGCTCTCTCATAGGTTCGTACCGACTAGTATTTGCCAGACCCTCGAATTGACCCAATATGGATGGAACGTCGGGCTGGTTGGTTTGCTCCAGTCCTCTTTCCTCCGCAGTTGAGCCAATTTGAGTGTTTCTTTTCGGAGGCATCTCCACTATTTACACCAATTCTCCCATTGTGGTTGCCAAAAACTGTTTGCGTAATTTTTATGCGTGAAGAAAGAAGAGCGTGTAAGGTCCAAACCTCCTGAGATAAAGTCCCAGCAAGGGGTGTTTGATTAAGTGAATAAGCCTCCAAGGGGAGCAAGCACACAAATTACAGTCCTAATATTACAATATAAGAAATGAAAAATAAAAATATGCTCATTTGAGTCTTCATTTGATCGGGGTTTTTCCTCTTGGCGTAGGTAGGCTTTTATAGTGCCACTTGCTAACTGTTTCGGGCGGTTCCAGTATTTTCTTGCAGCTGCAAGATCGTGTCTGTAACCGCTGAGCTGCGCGTCTCAACAACTTGGTTATAGAGGGAAAACCGTCCAACTGCTACGATCGTGGGAGTAACCGCATAACGGGTTTTCGTTCTAACCATTGGTCTGGTCGTCCAAGCTCTTCGTCGCTCTTCGGCCTATCGTCCTACTTCCTTTTTGTTTTTCCTTTCGTCCTAGGGCGACTTCGTCCTATGGCGGGGACTTTCATCTACCAACAGTATGATATTGTCCACTTTCAGTCTAAGTCTTTGTGGGTTTGTTCTTAGACTATACCCAAAAGACCTCATTCCAATGAAGATACATGACAATCCTTATATACTCACGATCTTCCCCATTCCTAACCAATGTGAGACTTTATTTGCTCACAACAGTATAGGGCCCACACTTTCT
Source organism: Zanthoxylum bungeanum (assembly GCA_019454045.1). Classification (NCBI taxonomy): domain Eukaryota; kingdom Viridiplantae; phylum Streptophyta; class Magnoliopsida; order Sapindales; family Rutaceae; genus Zanthoxylum; species Zanthoxylum bungeanum. Next base: position 12,604 of record SKCR01047325.1, read on the forward strand.
GCGGTTGAACATATATTTTAGGTATTCATTTTGTAATGCTCCAAATCATGTCAGTTTTATAGCTTAATGAGACATTGATTTACTTGCACGTAATATTTACACCTCCTTCTTTTGTCTCTCAATTCTCAAATATAATTTCAATTACTGTACAATACCTAATAGTTAGAGTTTGCATCATAAAACACAGTAAATACTAAAAATTTCATAAAATTAAAAAAGTTAAAAAAAATTCAAAATAAAATAACAAACAACAATAGACCCAAAATCAAAAAAAAAAATATCTAGGTTTTGTGGGTGGTTACTTTTTAGTTTCTTATTGTAATAGGAGATTAATTTAATATTGTAATAAGTTTTTTAGTTTAATTATTTATTATTTTAATTGGATAATTTAATAATAAAATATTGATTGTAGAGATTAGGTGTCATTTTTTTCTATAAAAGATTATAATATATATTCTTATTATAATAGGTAAGAAAAAATTAATTATAGAGATTAAATATCATGTGACACGATGAGAAAACTTATATATATATATTCTTTGTCAAATTATCTATTATATTATTGAAAAAATTAATCGGATAGTATAATATATTTATTGTTATAATATGGTTCTTATTTAATAGATTTATTAAATTTAATTTTATAATTTAATAGTCTTTTTGATTGTAATATGAGTATAATATGTTTTCTTATTATAATACAGTTCTTATAAAATTATAATATGCATTTTTATTGTAATAGGTTTTTTTATTTAATAAAAAATTAATTGTAAAGACATTTTAATTTTATAATTTAATAATAAAAAATTGCATAAGTTAATTGTAAGATTAAGTGCCACATGTGTTTTTTATTTTACCGAGAGAATATAATATGTTTTCTTATTATAATATGTTTCTTTATTTAATTTTATAATTTAATAATAATAAATCAAAATATTAATTAATTAATTAATTAGTTAATTAATAAGTTTCTAATTTTAATAATAGATTATATTTTTATATTGTAATAGATTTCTTATGTTAATAATCTATGATTTTAATTTTATAATTTAATAATAAAAAATAATTATAGAGATATTTTAATTTTATAATTTAATAATAAAAAATTAATTATAGAGGTTAGGTTAATTGTAGATAATTTAATATTATTTTTCTATTTTAATAGGATACTATAATATGTTTTATTATTATAACAGAATTTTTATAAAATTATAATGTGTATTTTTATTTAATAGATTTATAAATTTAATTTTATAACTTTAATATAAAACTGTTGAGTGGCGGGATGAAAATGCTTAAAAATATATAACTTATATATATATTGATGGTGGTTTTTCACAAGAAGTCAGAATCTCTCGAAAAGGTAGAATGAGGATTGCAGTTAACAGATAAAGATCCAATGACATTGTGAAGATAAGAGGTCAGCAGAGGGTCCCGAGCACAAGGTACATGTTGGGACACCGAGTTGGTCATGTTCGAGGTGATTAGGTATGACAATACTAGAACGTTTGAGAAGATTTACCCGACGTGGTTGGGTTGGTCCCAACTGCAGAATCTCGGGATAACCTCGACATCAGACTCTCAGGGTAGTCTAGGCATCGAACTCGACATTCAGAGCCTCGTGTCAGCCTCTAAAGTTAGGATAGACTCATAGACTCACTAGATCAAACCCGGTTTAGAAAATCAGACCAAACACCTAGAGTCTCGGCATACCGACCTGATCTGTTAGTAGACATTATGAAAGATGTTACCTGTCTTGGCTCCCTAACCCGGTTACCTAGGTCGGAGATGCTGAACCTTATGGATATGTGATAAGTGCACGAAAGTGTACTTAGAACACTGTTAACTCAGCTTTATTATCATATGTTTTAATCTTAATTAGAGTCCTTTTGTGCTTTTTTAATAGGAAGCGATGGATCAAGGAGAATGGAGCAATTGAACATGTTTCGGAGCCTAACAGGTCATATCGGACGCACGTAGGAGCATCAGTCGCGCACTGAATTTAAAAAGGCTATAACTTTTGATTTAGAAAGAGTTACGAGACCCATAATATATCGATTTGTATCTACTTGAGGAGATCTAGTCAATTGTAGCATCCTTTATAGCTTTTGGCATGTCGGAAAGTGTGACGCACGTCGCGACACGAAATTGCGATTTCATGATTTTGTGTTGTGTGTTTTTAATGCAATTTAGAGTTTCAGGACTTTTCTATATAAATCCAACTTCGTCCTAAACCCTGGAGAAGGGGAAAATCAAAGAGAAACAGAGGAGAAACACACAAAGAGCCAAAAATACAATTCATAGAGAGGAAGAACGAAGAACTTCAAGGAAATCATGACGTCTCTTCAATCTATTCAGGTTGCATCTCTTTCTTCCATGGAGAACTAATCTCCTAGGCAAAGCTAAGGATGAACTTCTGTATTTAAACTTCTTAGATTCATGTTATTGATTCTTGAATGAACCTTTTAACGTTTAATAAAATTGATAGTTGTTATTCTTTATTATCCTTCGATTTATTAGCCCAGAAATTGTGTTTTGTCAAATCTCATATAGATCCAGTCATGCTTCTTCTATGTGTGATTTGTGAAACCAGTTGTGACAGGTAAAGTTATTTTATGTGTTGGTCTTCTGCTGCAATATTGCCTGAGGGTATATTGTCGACGTTAGATAGCTCGTAATGATAATTTATGTGGGCTGTTAACATAGAGAAAATAATAATTAATTACCCTAAAATTTAATATGAGTAGAATTGAATATCTTCCAATTGTTTGTTTGGGATGTGAAACCTTCAATTGTGTAATGAAAAGAATCAATAACTGAATACATGAGGTTGATACAAAAGGAATTCCTGATGCTTTGCTGTTTATCTCTATAGATATTTCATGCATACTTTTCATAATTTTTATTTTCTTTTATCTTGTATTATCAATTTCATTCGTTTTCTTTAGAGAATTTGACGAGGTAGTAGCAACCTTCCTTGACCGGTTTAGAAACACTGAGACGATTAGACTTAAGTTCTTTCCATTTACCGTTAAGGATAGAGCTAAGAGCTGATTGTATTCTTTAAGACCCAGGTCAATAGGATCGTGGGGCGAGATGACCCAGGCATTCTTCGACAAATACTTCCCACACCATAAGACGGATGCCCCGAAAAGAAAAATATCCATCTTCTTCAAGAGAGACAGTGAGACCTTTTATCAAACGTGGGAGCGGTATAAAGAGTTGTTAGCTAGTTGTCCTCACCATGGATATGAGAGTTGGTGTTTAGTAAGTTATTTCTATGATGGACTGACCCCTATGGAGCGCCAATTCATTGAGACAATGTGCAATGGTGAGTTTATCCAAAAAGACCATGATGAGGCGCTCGAGTATTTAGATGACCTAGCTAAGAAATCTCACACTTGGACTGGACCCAATATCGTAGATAACACTGATAGGACACACATTTTTTCTAGCAGAAGCCTACAACACTTTAGGGAAGAGGATAACCTTAAGACACAAGTTGAGCTGTTAACTAGATAGATATGAGCCTTAATAGCCAAAGACAGCAAGACAATGCATTCAGTAGCCCCGCTAGAATCCCAAGAGTGTCCCGTGTACGGTGAGATGAGGGGTACAAATGAGGAAAACTACAATACTTTAGGAATGTACCATAAGCCTTATACACCATATCCAGATACATATAATCCTAGTTGGCGGAACCATCCCAATGATAGTTGGAGGCAGGAGTCTTATCAGCCTACCCAGACACCACAACCTAGGAGTTACAGCACCCCACAATATCACACACCTGCCATTCCTAAGAATTCTTTAGAGGATACTATGCAAGCATTCGTGGAAGCCCAGAAGGTGATTGTGGAAGCCCAGAATAAAACAAATCAAAGGACTGAGTCGTTGATAGTTCAGGTAGCTGAAGAACAAAAGGAAATTAAGAGTCAAATCTCTAAATTGACTAATATCCTGAGTGTGCAAGAACAAGGAAAATTCTCATCTCAGACTCAACCAAATCCACAAGGGCAACATATAGCATAGGCTGATCATGAGGTATCCAGTATAAGAGGTGTTAATGTTATAATCACTAGGAGCGGTAAAGAGGTAGGGATGCAGAATACTTCCAACACTATAGGTGACTCTAAGGATAATAGTGTTAACACATCTCAGGTAGAACAAGTGTCACATTTCCCAGTTAGGGTACCCTCTCCTCAAGAATTTAACAGTTTTCATGTCGAGAAACAACCACAGGGTGATGAAGAGTGTCATTACTCATACATACTAGAAACAGTCCTACCAGGAACAACGTCTCTTCAACCTAAATCAAATCCCCTTGAACTGAAACTGGTCCCAAAGAACCAAAAAAGAGGAAAATGAGAGTTAATGCTCAATTACAGATGATACATGTGAGATTAAAAAGAACATTGAGCGAATCTTTCCTTATGTGCAGTAGCAAATTTCAGCCACCAGACCATGGAGGATCAGTGGATAAACTGCCACAGCTAGACAAACATTCTCTCTCATGCCTTCATCAATACGCTAGATGGAAGCCACCATGACAGCTTAAGTGGTTACATCTGGCTGAAGACGTTAAACTTAGCGCTAGCAGGGAGGCAACCCTTGCTTCTGCATTTTATTTTTATTTATTTATTTTATTTACTTTAGTTTTAATTTATTGTGTGCTAATTGCATGTTTTATTTTTATTATTTGCATGAGTGTTTCTGCAGGAGATAGCACAACCTACACAGCCACACACCCAAATTCTTACCAGTAGGAACCTGGTAGTATTGTTCCTTAATCATTTTCTTTATATTTATCTTACATTGAGGACAATGCAAGTTTTAAGTTTGGGGGTGTATGCATGCGCATGATAAAACCTATCATAAATATATTTTATTATTATCTTAAAAAAATATTACTTCATTTTTTTTAGTCCTTGTTAGTTAAAATATAGGTCCTATAATGATATTGTTTATTTTAGGGTGAAATCTTAGAAACAATAAGTCCTTTAATGTACTTTTATCTGATAATTTGAATAGTTTATCTATGTTAGACTCGTAAGCACTTAATTATGGGTTTTTAGCAGTGAAAGCCTGAGTAGTTAGCAAGGTGACTAGTTGAAGAAATTGCATGTCGATGAATGACTGTTTGCTTAGATGTCTATCCTAATTTGCTTATGTTATGACGTATGGTATGGTTGAAAATAAAAGAAAAGTCTCTGAAGAAAGAAAATAAACCACATATAACCGATAAGCGTGAAGCTACCCATGGGAGAGTATTAGGAACACCATGAAGAGAAATTCTACCTTAAAGGGTAGGTGTGTTGAAAAAAAAAAGAAAAAAAAAATTCAAAAAAGAGAAAATGAAAAAAAAGACTAAAAAAAAAAGAGTAATCATATCATATTGAACACAGAAAAGCAACTACATGGCTTCACTGAGATATCTAGGTTGGTTTGATCCATCGATCCCGATTTTTAAACGAAATCATTGAGTTGGCTTACCTGGGAATAAAGCTATGAATGAACCTTAGCGCACAGATACCTTGAGTCTATCTTAGATGATTTATTCAAAGACTTAGATTTGAGTTACGTTGAGTACTTTGAAGGTTCTTTGGTTTCATTGCTAGGCATTCTGTGAGGACAAAATTATATTAAACTATTGGGACTATTTAATTTTTGTTTTTGCATGATTGTGAGTTTTGAATGACGTTTGTGGGTGTCGTCGTTGTAAGCCCTCACGAGACTATAACTCGTCCACTAGGGACACCTAGGGGTTTAAAGGCTTGTTACATACGCTAAATACAATCGTGATCCCTACGAAAGTGGCTTAAATAGTTTTATTTATTTATTTAGTTTTTATTAGCAATAAGCTGGTTGGGGTTGTGATAAGTGCACGAAAGTGTACTTAGAACACTGTTAACTCAGCTTTATTATCATATATTTTAATCTTAATTAGAGTTATTTTGTGCTTTGTTAATAGGAAGCGATGGATCAAGGAGAATGGAGCAATTGAACATGTTTCAGAGCCTAATAGACATATCGGACGCACACAGGAGCATCAGCCGCGCACTGAATTTAAAAAGGCTATAACTTTTGATTTAGAAAGAGTTACGAGACCCATAATATATCGATTTGCATCTAATCGATGAGATCTAGTCAATTGTAGCATCGTTTATAGCTTTTGACGTGTCGAGACGCGCGACGCACGTCGCGACACGAAACTGCGATTTCATGATTTTGTGTTGTGTATTTTTAATGCAATTTAGGGTTTCAGGACTTTTCTATATAAATCCAACTTCGTCCTAAACCTGGAGGAGGAGAAAATCAGAGAGAAACAGAGGAGAAACACACAAAAGAGCCAAAAACACAATTCATATAGAGGAAAAACGAAGAACTTCAAGGAAATCATGACGTATCTCCAATCTATTCAGACTGCATCTCTTTCTTCCATGAAGAACTAATCTCCTGGGCAAAGCTAAGGATGAACTTCTGTATTTAAACTTCTTATATTCATGTTATTGATTCTTGAATGAACCTTTTAACGTTTAATAAAATTGATAGTTGTTATTCTTTATTATCCTTCGCTTTATTAGCCCAGAAATTGTGTTTTGTCAAATCTCATATAGATCCAGTCATACTTCTTCTATGTATGATTTGTGAAACCAGTTGTGACTGGTAAAGTTGTTTTATTTGTTGGTCTTCTGTTGCAATATTGTCGACGTTAGATAGCTCGAAATGATAATTTTTGTGTGCTGTTAATATAGAGAAAATAATCATTAATTACACTAAAATTTAATATGAGTAGAATTAAATATCTTCCAATTGTTGGTTTGGGATGTGAAACCTTCAATTGTGTAATGAAAAGAATCAATAACTGAATACATGAGGTTGATACAAAAGGAATTCCTGATGCTTTGCTGTTTATCTCTATAGATATTTCCTGCATACTTTTCATAATTTTTATCTTCTTTTATCTTATATTATCAATTTCATTCGTTTTCTTTAATTTAGTTATTGCTAAACGTTCTTGATTGAGTGAATTAGTTTTATTGTAACCATCTCTCTGAGGAATCGACACCCCAGCTATACTGCGATAACCGCAAGTTATTTTTGGGCGTAATCAATATGTATGGATGACGTAAGTCCTACATGAAACTTAGAACTCCAGACAGTGGGCGTAACGTATGAGTAAAGTCTGATAGGCGTAACTTACGGGCCAGGGTTAATGTGTTAGTGTTCATAGAACATGCCAAGGATCTATTAAGCAAGATTATGTGTAATAAGATCATTACAAGGTGCGGAAAGACTTACAATGATCGGATTTGAATTTAAAAAATTATGTTGTATTCTTAAGCTCCAAGCTTTAAGTGATGATTCTAACCCTTGAGTTAGTTTCCCTATCACCTTAGATTACTCCTTGAAGTGTTAGCTTGTTTGATCTTGCAATAAAATCAAAGAGATGAGGCAAGGAAGCTCACGCCCAAACTAAGGTTTATGTGTTTGTGTTTTGCCTTGTGTTATGCTGGAAGAGAGAAATATTTGGTTTTATTAAAGGGTTTTACCCTTTTCACCCAAAACCAAATGGTTGGGGTTTTGGTTTCACCTAAACCAAAACCAAGTGGTTGGAAAGTGAGTGGTTTTGGCATAAATGCCAACCACTCTCTGTAACATCCCGCCTGAGCCAAGATGTTACCGGTAGGAGACAGACTAATCATGCCTCCATAAGCCTCTAATTCTGATGAAATTTCGGAATGATGTATACAGAACATCATACAACCTGCTACAGCCAGCACCAGGAAACAATCTGCTATGCAATTCAAATCATATGAAATCATCATATAAGCCTCAGGCCTGAACTCAATGAACAAAAGTAAATCGCTTCGCCTCCGGCCAGAACTCAAAATCATACTATACTATTACATAACTCTTATATATGTAATACAAATACAACTATAATGCAAGAGGTTGTGAGGACTCATAACTTGACCCGGGACTCAATGACTCTCTCTTGACTACAATTGGGGCGATCCACTGTCTTTAAATTCTTCACTGAAATCCTGTTAGCTAAATATTACTGCTATTGACCTGCAAAACTAACAAACTTTTGTGGTGTGAATCACAATGACTCAATAAGTAACCATGCTCATAACTTGATCGTCGAACACACACAAAGTCTGAATTCCATTTCTGAATTAGCATGAGTTGTCTGTATGTCCATGCAACTACGTATCAAGTCTGAGCTAACTATCTAGGTCTTGTCCATTTACAAGTCCTTTTATCTGATTACTTATACACTTTAAATTCTATTTATCGTTTATAGTTTAAACATCTTAATATATATATGCGCATATACATCAAGTTTTCATATCACTGTCAATCATGTCATTTACTAAAACTCATTTTACTCTGATCACACATATCTCAGGTCTTGTTTACAAGTTATATTCTCATACATTCATAATATATGTGTCAAGTCTATATATTATTAACAGCCTTATCAATACCCATCACGCTTCCGCTGCGCAACTCAACTATCTTTCTACTTTCCTATTCATTCTTTGCCAGTTTGGTTTGCACACTTAATATAGTTTTTTTCCTTTTATTTCATTGAAATATCATCAAATCGGTATTATGAAATATTATTTCTATTCACATACTATCACCAACCGCATACTCATGTATATAGAATCATTTTATCATACATCAATGCTTTCTAAAATAATCATTATATGTAGACATACAATACATATAAACATCATCATATACTTATATGAATGTGATCACGCTATCATGCATTAACATCAACTATATGCATCTCAGATGTTTTCTAGAGCATATGACCTTTATACCCATCTTGTGAATCATACTCTACACAATATGCCATACTTTTATGAACTATTACATTAAAATCTTTTCTGAAACACTTACTAATGAATATACTAATGTTATTATGCATAATTATCATCAATAAGTATTTCCAAATGATCTCCAAAATGTATGATTCATATGCATGACTTGTAAACTATAATCTGCTTTAACATGTTATGCTTTTTATAAAATACTTCTCAAAAACTTTTTTTGAAAAATTATTCTCTGAAAAAACTCTTTCTGAAAACTCTTTTCTGAAACTCTGTCTGAAAATCTTTTTAAAAAACTAGGCCTGCTGAAAACATGCTTTAAATCTCTAGTCTTTGGAAACTGTTTCTAAAGTCTTATTTCTGTTGGGATGTATGCCCTAGAGCTACATGAGATGTAAACAGTTTCTTTTGCATAGAAATAAAATGATGCATTATTCATTTATCAAATTGTTTGTTTAATTTCACATATTAAATATCTTCACAAATACCGTAGATTACTTATGTACCTTCAGACTTGGTGTATGAGTGTCATGCACCAGAGGATTCAAGTCTGAAGTTAGTAATCTTAAATAGTCCATAGAGAGCAAACAAACCGGGTACTTTATTTGTGTTTATCTATAGCTGCGGTCCATTCTATATTTGGATGACGATCTTAATCCGGATCGTCCATGTAGAGACATGAGAATGGAGGCACCTTATATGATGTGATCATATAGGACTGGACCCAGATAGAAATGACATTCTTATAATATCCGTTAAATAAAGAAAGTCATTTCAATCTACTTGATGGTCATATATGGGTTGATCTTAATCCTGAGTGTACTACGAACTCCTGCATGGCGGGATATATCCTTTGATTTACAAAGGTGAGGTTGGTGTAGCAATCCCAACCAATAACTATGTACTTTGGGGGCATAGTCTGTTATGTAGCTGGGAACGTTTTACAGAGACATGGAATTCACTCCTTCTTGCGAGAAGTAGATGAATATCTCTCTTAAGGGTTGATTCGGTACTTGAACGATTAGAGCGCTCAAGTCTTTCTATTACGAATAGAAAGATTAATATTCATAACAGTTATGAATGAATCGTTCATTAGAGAATCAATGGTACTTAAGATAAAAATAATTAGAGGGGTATAACAGACATTATGACCCGGCTCTAATTACGAGATATTCGTGAAGGATCAATTCGTATGCAATGACTATATCGGTGGACACCGACTTGGTTCGGCTTAATATTTCATCTACGGCAACGAGAGTGCAACTTCGGGTTTTTAGTGGAATAACCCGGAGTTAATAATTCGGAATATTTAATTAAGAGCTTAATTAATATTTCGAGATTATTGGAGCTCAGAACCGTAGGTCCACTTGGTCCCCGTGCTAGCTCGATTTACTGTAGCGGAGCTAATATAATTGGATGGTCCAATTATATACTCACAAAAGGAATAAATATTATTAATGTGATTAATAATCAATCACACTTAAGACTTTATATTAAAAATTAATATAAAGTATTAATAATTATATGATAATTATTAAATTAGAACATTAAATTATATATGATATAATTTAATGAGGCTAACAATTATTACCAAGGTAGGATTCCTTATTAGATAAGGAATAGGATTTGTTTGTTTAGGAAATAAAATCAAATCCTAATTAAACCCCCCCTTGGTCGAAATTAATAGTTAATATAGGGATAGGATTTGTTTGTTTTGGAAACAAAAATCAAATCCAAATAATATACCCCTTGGCCGAATTTTAGAAGTTATTTAAGGAATAGGATTTGTTTATTTTGGAAGCAAAATAAAACAAGGATTCCTAATCCCTACTTGGCCGAATTTGAAGACAGTGGGAGACTAGTGGTTGATTTGTTTTATGAAACAAATTAACCATAAATATAAAAGATAAATTATGATTTATTTTTGAGACACAACAATTGAAAAACCCTAGCCTCCATCTCTTCTTCAAGCTCTCAAGAGTTGAGAAACTTCATTGAAGAACCTGAAAATAATTCGGTGTGTGTGATCCTTCTTTAAACCGTTTAGAGATTTATTTGTGAGTGTAGCCCACACTACCCTCTGTAGGTGTCGAGACTTTGTTCGGAAGACCTCGTGAAGTTGAAAAACATCCCTAAATACTTACTAGAAGTCACGGCAATACCCCCCTGAATTGCTTGCAATTTGCGCAAATCATGGACCCTCAGGGAGCTCCGTTTTATTTGTTTTTCATTCGGGTTTTTTGGGAAACACTTTGGGATATTTTTAGGGCTTTGTTAGGATTGATTTTTGAAGAAAAATCAGATCTGAAATTGAGCAGTAAGTTGCGCAAAACTGGATAGAAAATAAGTGTAGTTCGCGCGTGTATCGTGTCCAAAACAGTCCGTTATTTCACTGCAGTTCAATGGGTGTTTGGGGACTGTTTCGGGGATATTCTGGAGCTGAAATCTTGTCCAAAATAGAAGCAAAACATCAGCAAACTCACTGGTGTGGTTCGGCCAAAGAAAATGGAGAGCAGAAAAATTTTTCAAGTTCGGTTCCTGAGCCTCACCGCTTTCGCTACGCGGGGGAAGACGTTCCCTACAATTGACATCAAGAGCGAGGTTGAAAAGTGCTCTTAACCCTTCACTTTATTATTTAAAGTTTCTGTTTTAACATGTTTATATGAGTTATAAATATGATATGCATGTTTAGATGAGTGGGCACATTATTAAGTTCATGTGATGAATGGTTTTTATATTTCATGTGATGAATGGATTTTGCATTAGTCGTAAATTTTTATGGCTCTTATTTTTGTAGTTGGTTTTGATTTTGGGTTGTAAGGCCATTGTTTATATTCATTGTAATTTTGATTTCAATGTAAAATTTCAATTCTTTGTAATATGGAGCACCGAAGTCGCGAATGGAGCCAATACCACTTTGGAGCGGGATTTGAAGGCCAAGGAATGCCTTGGTAAATCTTATGTACTAATTAGATTAGTATAGGAAAAATAAGAGCCCGGTCAATGCAAAATAATTTTTATTATGTTATATGTATGTTTATTTCGAATTGTTAGAATAACATGTCATATAGCCTAGGGTGCCCACTCGTGCATTTTACTTGCCATAACATGTCATAGATGCATTATCATTATAGACATAAAATTATGATTTTATGTAATTTAAAATGTTTAAGTTAGAAAATATATACATTAAAATCATTAATTAGATTAATGGGATTAAGTGTCTAAAACTTGAATTCTAATATATTGGACTTAATTGGTGCATAATAAATTTCATTGGTATATAGGATGGAAACCCGGATATAAATTCCATAGCCAATTCCGTATTTGCGGAAATGTGGTCTGCACTCGGGATACAATTTCACGTACCATTGGATTTTATGACGCATTAAGATTTATTATAATGTTTAATTAAAATTTTGACCATTTAGAATTCTATGGTTTTAGACCTTTAAGTGCTTAGTATTTTAAGAGTTAAAATATTGTAGCTCACTTATGCCACTCTAATTGAATAGTTTAATAGAGTATAATTATTAGTAGAGACTAATAGGATATTAGTGACACAATTTTAATAGTTAAAATTGATTAGCTCACTTATGACAAATTAGTGTAAATAAATTATGCTTTAGCCGCCATAAGATTATCCACACTAGTTAGGATAAAATATTAGATATTTTATATAGAAACCTTAAGTTTAAAATAGTGAGTGGGATAAGGATATACGACAGTACATCCCGCGATCTCCGTTGTTAGTCCAAAAATGTGAGATTCAAAAGGCGCCTCAGTTATTATTGGTAGAAATGGATTGACTATAAGCACAGAAAACTCAGAAAATAACTTGTATGTGTTAAGACCGTTAACGCATAAGTCACTGCTCAACACTGAAATGTTTAAGGTTGAAAAACCAAAAATGAAACGGTAAAAGATTTCTCCCGATGACACATATCTATGGCAACTTAGACTTGGTCACATCAACCTTGACCGGATAAATAGATTGATAAAGGACGGAGCCTTAAACCAGTTAAAGCTCGGGACTTTACTAGTTTGTGAATCCTGTTTAGAAGGAAAAATGACCAAGAGACCTTTTACTGGAAAAGGTATAAGAGCCAGTCAACCACTAGAGCTAATACATTCGGATGTTTGCGGACCGATGAATGTAAAAGCCCGAGGTGGTTATGAATACTTCATCACATTCGTTGACGATTATTCAAGATATGGGTATGTCTACCTAATGCATCACAAATCAGATACCTTTGAAAAGTTCAAAGAGTATCGTGCTGAGGTTGAGAACCAATTAGGTAAGACAATCAAAACTTTACGATCAGATCGTGGAGGAGAATACCTCAACAGAGACTTCGAGGAATTCTTAATTGAGCACGGGATAGTATCCCAGCTCACAGAACCTGGAACACCATAACAAAATGGTGTTGCAGAAATGAGAAATCAAACCCTACTAGACATGATGAGATCTATGTTTAGTTATAGCTCACTACCTAGTTCATTCTGAGGATATGCACTGCAAACCGCAATGTATATCCTTAATGTAGTTCCATCTAAGTCTGTTCCTAAGACTCCCTTAGAGTTGTGGAATGGTCGTAAAGCTAGTTTACGACATTTTCGCATATGGGGGTGTCCAGCATATGTGCTGAAGAATAAGACTACAAAGCTGGAACCACGTTCTCAGGTGTGCCTATTTGTAGGCTACCCGAAGGAGACTAGGGGAGGATTATTCTACATTCCGATGATAACAAAGTATTTGTATCGATAAATGCTACGTTTCTAGAGGAAGACTACATGAGGGAGTTCAAACCTCGTAGTAAAATGTTACTCGATGAGTTACTTACTGGTTCGACCAGCGCGCCATCGTCAACAAAAGTTGACAAATACATAGCACCTTCGACATCTGATAGTCAGATACTTCCAAGTCAGAATGATCTATCACCCAGACGTAGTGGGAGGGTTGTACGACAACCTGATCGCTACTTAGGGGTTGGAGAAGCACAAGTTGTCGCCTCCAGCGATGGTGTAGATGATCCATTGACCTACAGTTGTGCAATGGATGATCCTGACAAAGAAGAATGGCTCAAAGTCATGAACCTAGAGATGGAGTCGATGTACTCCAACTCAGTCTGGGAACTTGTAGACCAACCTGATGGAGTGAAACCCATAGGTTGCAAGTGGATCTATAAGAGGAATGGGGAATCAGATGGGAAGGTACAGACCTTCAAAGCTAGACTAGTGGCTAATGGTTATACCCAGAAAGAGTGAGTTGACTATGAGGAAACGTTCTCGCCAGTGCTATGCTAAAATCCATCCGCACTCTTCTATCCATAGCCGCATATTATGACTATGAAATCTGGCAAATGGACGTCAAGACTGCATTCATGAATGGCAATCTTGATGAAAGTATCTATATGATACAACCAGAAGGGTTCACCGCCCAAGGTTAAGAGCAAAAAGTTTGCAAACTGCAAAGGTTCATTTATGGACTCAAGCAGGCATCTCGATATTGGAATATAAGATTTGGTACAACGATCAAGTCTTATAATTTTGAGAAAAATATTGATGAGCCTTGTGTATACAAGCGCTTCATTGACGGGAAGGTGATTTTTCTTGTCTTATACGTTGATGACATCTTACTCATTGGGAATGATGTAAGAATATTATCAGACGTAAAAACCTGGCTAGCTGAGCAATTCCAAATGAAAGATTTGGGAAATGCAAGTTATGTTCTTGGGATCCAGATACTTCGAGATCGCAAGAAACGACTGTTAGTTATGTCTCATGCATCATACATCGACAAGATTCTTGTGCGATTCGGGATATAGAATTCCAAGAAAGGCAATCTGCTTTATCGGTATGGAATTTATTTGTTGAAGGAACAGTCTCCTAAGACACCTCAAGGCGTTGAGGAAATGAGACATATCCCATACGCCTCAGCAGTTGGTAGTCTCATGTATGTCATGTTATGCACGAGACCGGACATCTGCTTTGCAGTGGGAGTAGTCAGTAGGTTTCAGTCAAATCCGGGATTGGATCACTGGGTGGTTGTGAAACACATTCTCAAATATCTAAAGAGAACGAGAGATTATATGCTAGTGTATTCTGGAAAGGATATGATCCTAAGAGGATATACAGATTCTGATTTTCAGACAGATGTCGATTCCAGGAAATCAACATCTGGATCAGTGTTCACCCTAGGTGGTGGGGCTATTGTTTGGTGGAGTATAAAGAAATATTGCATTGCCGACTCCACCATAGTGGCTGATTAATGTAGCAGCTTGTGAAGCAGCTTAGGAATCAGTCTAGTTCCGTAAATTCTTGGGAGATCTGGAAGCTGTTCCAGATGTGGATAACCACTCACACTTTATAGCGATAATAGTGGTGCAGTGGCAAATTCAAGGGAACCAAGAAGCCAAAAGAGGGGAAAGCATATAGAGAGGAAATCCAAAGAACATAGATGATCCGTTTACAAAGACCTTGCCGGCTAAAGTGTTTGTTGGTCACCTAGATGGTCTATGTTTGCGAGACATATCCCATTTGCTCTAGTGCAAGTGGGAGATTGTTGGGATGTATGCCCTAGAGCTACATGAGATGTAAACGGTTTCTTTTGCATAGAAATAAAATGATGCATTATTCATTTATCAAATTGTTTGTTTAATTTCACATATTAAATATCTTCACAAATACCGTAGATTACTTATGTACCTTCAGACTTGGTGTATGAGTGTCATGCACCAGAGGATTCAAGTCTGAAGTTAGTAATCTTAAATAGTCCATAGAGAGCAAACAAACCGGGTACTTTGTTTGTGGTTTATCTATAGCTGCGGTGCATTCTATATTTGGATGACGATCTTAATTCGGATCGTCCATGTAGAGACATGAGAATAGAGGCACCTTATATGATGTGATCATATAGGACTGGACCCAGATAGAAATGACATTCTTATAATATCCGTTAAACAAAGAAAGTCATTTCAATCTACTTGATGGTCATATATGGGTTGATCTTAATCCTGAGTGTACTACGAACTCCTGCATGGTGGGATATGTCCTTTGATTTACAAAGGTGAGGTTGGTGTAGCAATCCCAACCAATAACTATGTACTTTGGGGGCATAGTCTGTTATGTAGCTGGGAACGTTTTACAGAGACATGGAATTCACTCCTTCTTGCGAGAAGTAGATGAATATCTCTCTTAAGGGTTGATTTGGTACTTGAACGATTAGAGCGCTCAAGTCTTTCTATTACGAATAGAAAGATTAATATTCATAACAGTTATGAATGAATCGTTCATTAGAGAATCAATGGTACTTAAGATAAAAATAATTAGAGGGGTATAACAGACATTATGACCCGGCTCTAATTACGAGATATTCGTGAAGGATCAATTCGTATGCAATGACTATATCGGGGACACCGACTTGGTTCGGCTTAATATTTCATCTACGGCAACGAGAGTGCAACTTCGGGTTTTTAGTGGAATAACCCGGAGTTAATAATTCGGAATATTTAATTAAGAGCTTAATTAATATTTCGAGATTAATGGAGCTCAGAACCGTAGGTCCACTTGGTCCCCGTGCTAGCTCGATTTACTGTAGCGGAGCCATATAATTGGATGGTCCGATTATATACTCACAAAAGGAATAAATATTATTAATGTGATTTATAATCAATCACACTTGAGACTTTATATTAAAAGTTAATATAAAGTATTAATAATATATGATAATTATTAAATTAGAACATTAAATTATATATGATATAATTTAATGAGGCTAACAATTATTACCAATGTAGGATTCCTTATTGGATAAGGAATAGGATTTGTTTGTTTAGGAAACAAAATCAAATCCTAATTAAACCCCTCCTTGGCCGAAATTAATAGTTAATATAAGGATAGGATTTGTTTGTTTTGGAAACTAAAATCAAATCCAAATAATATACTTGGCCGAATTTTAGAAGTTATTTAAGGAATAGGATTTGTTTATTTTGGAAGCAAAATAAAACAAGGATTCCTAATCCCTACTTGGCCGAATTTTGAAGACAATGAGAGACTAGTGGTTGATTTGTTTTATGAAACAAATTAACCATAAATATAAAAGATAAATTATGATTTATTTTTGAGACACAACAATTGAAAATCCATAGCCTCCTTCTCTTCTTCAAGCTCTCAAGAGTTGAGAAACTTCATTGAAGAACCTGAAAATAATTCGGTGTGTGTGATCCTTCTCTAAACCGTTTAGAGATTTATTTGTGAGTGTAGCCCACACTACCCTCCGTAGGTGTCGAGACTTAGTTCGGAAGACCTCGTGAAGTTGAAAAACATCCCTAAATACTTACTAGAAGTCACGGCAATACCCCCCTGAATTGCTTGCCATTTGCTCAAATCATGGACCCTCAGGGAGCTCCGTTTATTTGTTTTTCATTCGGGTTTTTTGGGAAACACTTTGGGATATTTTTAGGCTTGTGTTAGGATTGATTTTTGAAGAAAAATCAGATCTGAAATTGAGCAGTAAGTTGCGCAAAACTGGACAGAAAATAAGTGCAGTTCGCGCATGTATCGTGTCCAAAACAGTCCGTTATTTCACTGCAGTTCAAGGGGTGTTCGGGGACTGTTTCGGGGATATTCCGAAGCTGAAATATTGTCCAAAACAGAAGCAAAACATCAGCAAACTCACTGGTGTGGTTCGGCCAAAGCAAAGGGAGAGCAGCAAAATTTTCCAAGTTCGGTTCCTGAGCCTCACCGCTTCCGCTGCGCAGGGGAAGGTGTTCCCTACAGTTTCTGAAAACCGTTTACTAAGAATCTGAAAACTGAAAACTCTTTCTTGTGCTTCTATCTAAAACCGTCTTTCTAAGTTCTTTTCCAAAACTCTTTTCTGAAAATTGAAATCTGAAATCCTTTTTCTGAAAATCGGATCTCCGTCCGTAGGCGCATCTCCGCCCAGGAATATATCATCTGAGCGCTGAGGATCTAGAGGCGTCCCCCCAGTCCTCCACATCTGCACACGTATCTGAATCCGTCAATTTCAATTAGTGTACAACTGGGATGGGTCAAATCCCAGGTCCCGATTCCATATGAAATCCGTCAATTCCATAATTGTTCATAAAATCTCCTGCGATGGGTTTATACCCCGATCTCGATAAAATCCATTAAAACTTTTGTTTTGAAAATATTTAAAACTGTTAAAATGCTTTAAACTTTAAAATCAATTTCAACTGCAATTCAGAAAAGATTACCCAATATGCATGTTCATTGCATTATGCTTTCACTTACTCAATACATGCTTTCATGCTTACTTGTACTCTATATGCTACTGCTATCACATATGCACATGTATGCATGCGCACATACATATTCATAACTCATACTTATACATATACTCAAATAAAATCAATTTATAATTTCTCATATCATACACATACTTATATATTTGCTATCATATACACATAAATCCATAACATACAAAGGTGTGCCTATTCACACTATCTGCTTCCATTCGTATTTATACTTACACCCATATACTACGAAATGTGTCTTTTTATCATTCATACACACATATCATCATACTATTATTTCATCTAATGATCATAGTCAAATCACATATCATCGCATTCCATGGTTCGCATTCAAGTTTCAACATACATTTATAGCACGTACCTGTGTTCCATATATATCTCACGTTTCTAAGAATTGCACAATTAATCATACATCACATCTCATACCAGTGCATTCACATTGAAATTAATTCACGCTACGAGGAAATACATTCTCATCATAAGTACAAATATTCTCAACATATACATATATACATATACTTTTCATACTATCTTACTAATTCTATACTTATATTTGTAATCACATTCAAAGCTCTGATGCTACATCACTCTATACACATACACAGTGTTTTCATCTTCTTTCAAAACTATAGTATTAATAAGCTATTCATATATTTAACTTGCATAATTATGCTCTTCATTAGTCTTACGTCATATATCAATATTTATATAAATAACAGTATTACTCACATACATTACTTATATGTTAACTCTTCATCACATATCCTCACAAATGTCGAAACATATGTTCATGCTCAATCATATGCATACATACAATATACATGCTTACTTATTTCTTCGTGCATACTTACCACGTTTTATACTTATATGCTTGCTTCCTTATAATTTATCAGCTTTTAACTTTAATCTCATTCCCTAGAGTGTAGTTTCTACAACCTCCAATCCCAAGTATCATTACATTATTTTCATATACTTTGTCATTCTTTAACCTTAATCTTCGACTTTCTAGTATCTTACTTGCATATACATACTCCTCATTTTATGGTTATACGTATACTTATAAATTTACTTTATTATCTAAATTCAAATATAAAACGTCACAAGTAATCATCACATGGAGTACTTACCTGGCTAGGCGAACACTCGTAATCCTGGTCCGATCTATTAAAATAAATAACAACACATGGTCAGGACTGTTATTTGCGGAACTTTCGACTCATCTATATAAACTTTCGGATTTTCCCGGAATACACGAATCCTTTCGATTCTACCGTTCAAACTTCATTACTCTAATATATGCTTATATACTATTCTAAGCTAGCTAGATAGCTCAGATTCTCATTTTACGCGTTTGCGGCAAACCTTGGGGAAACGTTTCCGCAAACGCCACGGAAGGATCTCGAACCCTCCAAACTAATCCAAAATGACTTAATTACCCTCGTAATACCATATTTATATCATCTTCATAATTACAGTCATATATTCAGTTGCGCGAGGAACTTTGTTTTACCGAAAACTCGATAATTCTACCGGATCAATCTAATTTATTCCGTTTCCGCCCAGATTCTACAACATTCATCGTTTCAACATATAATATCACATCCAATTCATTCCATGTCAATTCTCTACACTACGGAAATACTGGAAGTATCCGAATATAAATCGATAAACTTTAAAATAGCACATTCTTAACGGAGAGTCGTATTGAAATTCCGAGGGCATATTCGGACTCCCAACGGCCATACAAACGCGCTGGTGTCGTTAGAATTCCGATCGGAGCTATTGTTCATCATGGGTCACTATTCATCTAAGTATTCCTTCCTTTTTGCGTGCCACCGAGCACGGATCGGGAAAACCGTCACCATCATCTCGTAGTACTCATCGAGGGCTTCGATTTGGAGGGTGGCTCGGGCCGTGAAACGAAGTGACGAGTCGGGATTGGAAAACCCATCTCACACCTCTTTCTCCTCTCGTCGTCGCCGATGCCAGCACTATTGACGCCACCACTGGCCGTCATTGCACCCGTCTTCGCCGAACGATCACTCCAGCACTGGTGTGCCAGCCTAACGCCGGCCAGAAGCTTGCCGGAGAACTGCTCCCAAAAGAATGATGGAGAGGGGGTCGGGTGGAGGAGGGAGAGAAGGTCTTGCCATTTTGTGATTTTCCAAAACCTTGAAGCTTTATATAGTTTCCTGGAAAATATCAAAAAGGTCCTCGTATATTTGTTGTTTAGCCCCTAACTTTGGGGTATCTGCGGTAATTTGAGATTTTGAGGCCATTCTGGTGTAAATTTCAAAAAGTATTCAACACGAAAGTTGTTCATATCGGAAGAACGAGTCCGATAGTTTAAGAACCAACTCGATCGAAGTTCATTTGCTATTTCTATGACCAAAACTGTAAACTTTACGCGTTTTACAAAAATCGCATAACTGACTTTTGATCCCACGCATTTTCCAACGCGACGAATATTCATAATATATTATTCCAACCCATATAACATCGTTTGAACTCTTATTCTTCATTATCATCATACTCCGAGACTATAACATCAGTCCGAGAATCTTCTAGAACAATCCCGAAAATTAGGGATGTTACACTCTCCCAACCACCACTCACACATGTGAAGTGGGCCCCACCTTTTGAATTCAAAATTCAAAAGGTCTCTACGAATATTTATCGCGGCTCGGATCCGTTAATCCGACTAAATGAATTTTCGTCGCTAAATAATTAGATCTAATTTAATTAAATAATGATGCCTCGCAAATATATTATGAACTCCGTTTACGAATTAATTCTAAATTAATCTGTTCGCTCGTATTAAAGTCCGACTTTAATTTCGTATTGAAATCTAATTCCAATTAATATATCCGGTATATTAATTTTAGCCCATATTAATAAATTAAATAGAAAAAAATCAAATTTAACTATTAAATTTATTTTACCGATTAATTCTAAATTAATCGTGTTCTCTCTCTTCCGAACATATATAATCCCAGATTAAATAATACCTCAATTAATCCCAGATTAATTTTCTCTCTCTTAATTAATCCCAGATTAATTTTCTCTCTCTTAATTAATCCCAGATTAATTTTCTAATCGAGTCAACTGTCATCGGTGAATCTTTGGGAAGCGATTCAAGATACCCCTGGATATGTTGGTAGTAAATCTGATTATCGGACTATGCGATTAAGTGCGTAACTCGTACCACGTGCCTACCAATTTACAAGACATAGTTGGCTTCTAGCAAAGCACCGTGTCTACCAAATTCTCTAAAAATATTCTTAATGGAATATATAATCTTTTTCCAGGCATAGTATACGTAGTATTATGTATAACGATCCAGTATCTGATGTCACATGCAAGGCCTGGGGTGGGAGTAGTGTCTGCCCCGTACAAAGAATATATCGAATCACAAGTAACTAGTATCTTTAATCGGATAATCATGACCTTGTCACATTATCCCGATGGTTGCAAAATATTAGAGTATCAGTTCTGTATCCATGGGTGATCATCATCTCCATATGACTGAAGTCATACTTCTATCTTGGCATCACATCCAATACTCTACGATTCCCAATAAACCCAGAAGAGGCGTACACAGAACCTGTTAAAGTCCCAGACGACCAAAAATAAAACGCATTGATTGTCGCAAGTATTAGCGATGCAAGTCTCAGGTTAAGACCAAATACACCTACCGTGAATCGGATTCCTATAGACACATAGTCATACTACCATTGGGATTCCGATGGGTCTATCCGGAGCGAAGCTGTTCCCGTACCATCGGTAAACACAACCTCCTATCACACTTGCATAAGTATCCAATACTTAAATATATGAGAACTATGTCGTTATGCTCCCACAACGCGCACAAGTGCAATACTAGTCTATCCGCATTATCGATGTCCATTCTCGATAATACTACGACTAGGGATATTTATTGATTAAACCTTGTTGATGATACTGTCTCATATCTTATAATCCGGAACTAATCATAAGGACTTCTATCATTTATATATTCAAATAATCTAATTACAATATGATAAAATAATAATTTTCATTGTCACATAGTTAATTTGCACAAAAACCACAATGTCTTTTACAAATAGTGATGCTATGGGTCATAATTGTCTAACAATCTCACACTTGGCCTATAGCCAGTCACTCAAGTATCTAACACCTGAACTATGTACATGTCGCTCAAACTGTTGCTGTGAAATAGCTTTCGTCAGCGGATCTACAATGTTGTCATCTGATGCGACCTTCTCGATCTTCACATCGCCACGATGTATGATCTCACAAATCAGATGGAAACATCAAAGAACATGCTTGGATCGTTGATGGGACCGTGGTTCCTTAGCCTACGCTATAGCCCCGTTAGTGTTACAATACAATGGAACAGGCTCAACTGCTAACGGAACTACTCCTAATCTAATTAAGAATTTATGGATCCAAACTGCCTCTTTTGCTGCTTCAGCTGCAGCAATGTACTCCATTTCTGTTGTTGAATCGGCAACAGTCTCTTGCTTGGAATATTTCCAACTTACTACTCCGTTGCTCAAACAAAATATTACCCGGATTGAGACTTAGAGTCGTTTTATCGGTTTGGAAACTTGCATCGGTATACCCAGTTACCTCAAGTTCTCCATCTTCATAGATTAAAAAAGCATCCTTAGTTCGTCTAAGATACTTAATGATGTTCTTAACCGCCATCCAGTGACCATCACCTGGATCGGTCTAATAGCGACTACACATGCTCAAAGCATACGAGACATCAGGTCGCGTACGTATCATGGCATACATGATCGATCCGAATGCCGAAGCGACCAGAATCCGATTCATGTTGTCTCTTCTATCTTGAGTTTTAGGACACATGTCCTTAGATAGAATGACGCCATGTGACACTGGCAATAGTCCTCTCTTGGACAGATCCATGTTGAATCTCTTCAACACTTTGCCAATGTACATGCTCTGGGAGAGTCCAAGCAGTTTTCTAGATCTATCCTGGTAGATCTTTATTCCTAGAATAAAGGCGGTTTCTCTCAAATCTTTCATAGAGATTTTTAATGAAAGCCAAGCTTTCACTGATTGTAGCATGGGAATGTCATTGCCCATAAGCAATACATCATCAACATAAAGGACAATGAATGTCAGTAAGCTCCCACTAACCTTCTTACATACACAAGTTTCATCCTCATTTTGAATAAATCATATTCTTTGATGATCTCATCAAAACGTTGGTTCCAAGAACGCGATGCTTGCTTCAATCCATAAATGGATCGATTTAACTTACAAACCTTGTTTGCAAGTCTTGGTGCGACAAAACCGTCAGGCTGTTGCATATAAACATCCTCTAAAAGATTTCCGTTAAGGAAAGTGATTTTGACATCCATCTGTCATATCTCATAATCGAAATATGCAGCAATAGTAAGCATAATCTGAATGGATTTAATCATGGCAACCGGTGAAAATGTTTCGTCATAATCGACATCATGTCATTGACGATACCCTTTCGCTACAAACCTAGCTTTGTACGTTTGTATGTTGCCATCCATGTCGGTCTTCTTCTTGAAAATCCATTGGCAACCAATATGCTTTACACATTCTGGTGTATCAACCAGTGTCCAAATTTGGTTGGTGTACATGGAATCCATTTTGGACTTCATGGCTTTTTGCCATAAAGTAAAGTCAATATCTTGTATCGCTTCCTCATACGTAGCCGGTTCGTATTCCTCAATAAGATTAATATCCACATGAGGTGAGATCAGAAACCCATACCTCTCAGGTTGGATTCTGACTCTCTCCGACCTACATGGTTCTTGTGTATTCGAAGATTGTGGTACAGTCTCATCCTTGATGAACTACTCTTATTCCGTTAAGGATTCTGTGCCAGGAATAGTATCACTTCGATTTTCATCGAGTTCTACTTTCCTCCCACTAACCACTGCATTAAGGAATTCCTTCTCATGGAAAACAGCATGTAGAGCAACAAATATTTTGTTCTCTTATGGGTTGTAAAAGTAATATCCTTTGGTTTCCCTATGATAACCTACAAATAGGCATTTATCCGATTTGGGTCCTAATTTGGTACCTTCTAAACGTTTAACGTATGCCCAACATCCTCAAATCTTCAGGAATGAGAAACCTAGTTTCATTCCTCTCCATATCTCATACGAAGTCTGTTGAACAGACTTTGACGGAACCTTAATCAAAAAAAGTATTACACTGTTCAATGTATATCCCCATAAGGAAATAGATAGCTCTGTGCGACTTATCATCGACCTTATCATATCCAATAAAGTTTGATTTCTCGGTTCGGACACACCATTTAACTTAGGTGTTCCGGGAGGAGTCCACTGTGAAAGAATACCATACTCTTTCAAGTAATCAAGAAACTCATTGCTCAAGTATTCTCCACCACGGTCCGACCGTAATGTCTTAATATTTTTACCGGTCTATTTTTCTACTTCATGTCGAAACTCATTGAATTTCTCAAAGGTTTCCGACTTGTGTCTCATAAGATACACATAACCATAACACGATGCATCATCCGTAAAGGTTACGAAGTATTCATATCCACCTCTAGCCTGCTAGACATGGGCCCACATACGTCACTATGAACGAGGGCTAACAGTTCGATGGCACGTACACCTTTATCGCTAAAAGGTGATTTAGGCATTTTACCTAATAAGCAAGATTCGCAGTCGTCATATGAATTTGGATCAAATCCGTCCAAGTACTCACTCTTCGAAAGTATGGATATGCGAGTCTTGTTAATATGTCTTATACGATAATGCCACATATAAGTTTCATCTTTGTTACTTAGTTTAAGCCATTTGTTTGTTATATCATATGTTTGAGATTTATTTAGTATTTCGGAATACAAAAGTGTACCCGCATTGGGTCAAACAAGATACAGAGATAATATTTCTAGTCAAACTATGTACATAATAAACGTCTGATAATGAAAGTACATGCCCCGAAGGCAGTTCCAAATATAGGTCCCAATAGCTAAAACGGCGACCCTAGTCCCATTTCCAACTCGGAGGTCGATTTCTCCTGAAGCCAGTCTCCTGCTAATCTGCAGATTCTGCACATCAGTGCATATATGAGTACCACATCCAGAATCAAAAATCCAATTCTTAAAACTAGAAGTAGGCATGTTTATCTCAATAAAAAACATATCTGAAGCCGGTGCCTTGCCCCCTTTCTTATCCTTCATCTACGTCTTGTACTCACGGCAGTCACGCTTCCAGTTACCCCATTTACCACACTGCAGCAGATATCTTGGGATTTTTCCCTTGCCTTCCCAGAAGTCTTTGATAATTTGGTCTTGCCCTTCTTCTTCTTCTTCTTTATACCTCTAGTCGCCTTGGGCCAAGCCCTTGGAGACTGAGATGTTGAAGCGAAGTGCGCCTCGTGCTTTTTGCCCTTTAGGAGCTCTTTCTATGCTTCGCGCAGTGTTGACATTAACTCTCCAAGAGTTTAGTGTTGGTTCATCATATTGTAGTTCATGATGAACCCACTCCAAGTTTCGGGCAGAGACTGTAAGATCAAATCTATGGAAGTCTCAGACTCGAAGACAATGCCCAACTGTCCCAGTTGTTCGATGTCAGTAATCATCCGTGACACATGGTGCTCGACAGATGTACCCTCTGACATTCGAGCGCGAAAGAGCTTCTTCTGCAACTCATATCTCTGCGATCTAAGATTAGATCGATGAAGATCATGCAACTTCGCCATCATTTCATAGGGATCCAATCCCTTGTTCGATGACGGAATTGTGGAGTCATAGCAGCAAGCATTACGGATTGAGTAGTCGAGTTGTCATCGCTATGAGTTTTCCAAAGTTCTAGCTCAAGCAACTGCTCAGGTCCGGGCTTAGGCCCAAGAGGTCTCTCTATAGTGTAGAGCAACTTCTCGGATCCCAAAATAATCCTGAGATTCATATCCCAGTCTTGAAAGTTCACGCCATTAAAGAAATTGACGCCCATGATAATATCTCTAATGTTCAACTTTCTTATCATCTTAATTGCAATAGTCAAACTATTCAATTAACGATGTATGGGTAAAGTCTAACTGTTACAAAAATAAATAGAATATTAATCCAACTAATAAATACATAGAATGAAGAAATAATTTGAAAGATCGTTATGCCAATTATTTGAACGGAATTGCAAATTCAATACTGGCCTCCCACTATTTTTTGGCGAGCCTCTAACCCTCTGTTGAGTACTCGGGAAACCTAGTTTCCTAGTGGGCTAGGATCGCGTTAAATAACACACAACCTTGACTTTGGCAAACAAGCTGTATGATATTTAACTAGGTAGATCTTTAATATAAATTGGATCTCATCCAATTCCTAGATCCGATAGGTGGACTTCCAAGTCCGAAACATATATGCAATATTGCTAATATATCCCATATATTTGCCTAACCTTTTTCCTCTGAATCAACTAAGCCTTGGCTTTGGCTCAACAAGCTTAATGATTCCAGTTAAGCGGGACCCATTGACTTTGGAAAGCTTCGTAATCCATGTCAATGAACAAGAAGTGATCTGACTTTGGCCAACAAATCACAACTTGCCCAATGCATACGATATGGAACAAAGCCTTCATGATTCAAACACATCCTCGATGGACAAAGGTCTTGACTTTGGCCAGCAAACCAATGCCAATCTTGGATCTTGAGAATGAATCACTCAATGGAAGGAAAACGCTTAATATTTATTGAGGTTTTTTCGCGTAATTGGCAATCAATTAATTATCTTTGTTTAGGTCTCATCATACACCCTTAAGCATGCATTCTAAAAGCATAATAAGGCGCGATAAATAAATTAATAATGATATGTGGATGGTGTTAGGGTTGGTGCTCTGAGCGCCAATTTTATTATGTATTTCCTTGTAAATACTTATGTAACGTTTTATTGTGAATAAAATGAACAATTTCTTTTATATAACTTCTTCTTTTATATGGTAAAGACGTAACCGACCTTAGAATGATTAGTTATGATACAGTTGCAAAATCTTCGCAACTGACATTGAGTTGTATCATGACGTTGTCATTCTTAGACAGTTCCCGGTCAAGGTTTACACTACTTGGTCAGTAAAGTAAACCAGTAGAGACTGGTACATGTCGTATATTGGAATCTTGGATTCCGATGGTTTCTCAGTGAACCATGAGTCTTGGAGACTCGTATAGACGTGTAGGTGTTTATAGCGGATAAACACTGAACGACTCACCGAAGATTCTTAATGGATGGTACACCAACGTCAATAAGAATCTTCTCGAGTTGAGTGAGCATAGTGATTCTTTGACTTGAGATACCACTGTGGATACCTGAGTTATCCTCCACACTTAGAGGGCAGTCACGTCACCGATCTATTTAGATCAGACCTCCACATGTTCGTTGGGTGTGGACTGATGCTCAGGATATCCTGTGTGTATCAAGATAGGATCCGTCAGCTCTGTGTACAGAGTATAGGTATTCAATATGGTATTAGCAATCTGTTAAATCCATGGGCCCGTGGTACACAGTAGAAATTAGTTCTAAGTGTTATTTGAGGGATTGCTAATAGAAACGTCGACGTGATTATATCTATAGAGATTTGACGTTTGTATCTATATCTCTGGATTAATCCGGATACCTGTGACGGAGGGATTATACGTATGTGGTGACCTCGACCTGTATGATTCAGTGAGTTTATCCGTGTTCGTCATAATTTACGGGTGGGTGAATTATGGACACGAAATTTGATTTTGTGACGGATATGCCTGAATCTAGAGAGTCTCACTAATGAAATTTACTCGTAGAGCACTAGAGCAACTGTTATGAATAATACTGATTATTTATAACTCGTTTAATAGTTAAACGAAAAATACATGCAATCGGGACCTATCGGTCATTTCCAATATTGATGTGTATTTTATTTAATACTTGATTTTATTAAATACACATTAATAAATATCAATTGTGATATTTGACTTATATCATTAATATATGTATTTGAGATATTTATTGTAAATAAATACATATATTCAGATATTTATATTTATTAATTATTATTTAATTGTTAAATAATTAAATTAATTTATAAAATAAATATCTTAAGTAATGATTCAACTTTATTAAAGTTGGAAATGGCAAATTCTAATTGGAACAC
>SKCR01047326.1:0-41439 GCA_019454045.1 Zanthoxylum bungeanum
GCCTGATTTAACAGGCAGCCTAGACAAACTCCATTAAGTCTACACCTACTATATATTTTTCTTTAAACAAAGCACATGCACCTCCATATGGAAAGATACTCAATCACCGAAAGTTTAACCATTTTAGCACGTTGTGGGAGCCCGCCTCCATAATTTCAGTTCATATTCCAACTGTAAAGTGGTACCTCTAAAACCTATATAAAGAAGCATAATTCATAAGATCAAGGGAGGCAATCTTGAGCATTCTCTCCTTAAGCTCTCAAACTCTTTCACCTTACACACCGGACCACCGCCCTCACGGCAGTCCACGGAGGTCAATGTAACCTCAGACCTTGTTCTTCTTTATTTACCGCTTGTCTCCATTACTGACTTGAGCATCGGATCACCTACGGTCCCCACCACACCGGTGGGTAGGGCTCCCCGCTCACTTTATCTTTGTTTTGTAGGATCGCTAGTGTCCCGTACTATAAATTCTTGATTGTGGACCTCAGGCGAAATCCATCATCTACAGTTTAGCGCCCACTGTAGGGCCTTAATAATTTATAACAAGCGAAGATCTCTCAGTCTATGATCCTTACAAACATAGCTACTCATGGCTTCAAGTAGCGAGCAGACACTAGACCCTGTGACCGCTCAGTTGGTGATTCTCTAAGAACGGTTGCGAGTTTTAGAGGAGGAAAACTCAGCCATGCGAAGTTCCAATACAAACCTCCAGAAGCAGTTGGAGCAAATTTCCTCTACCTCCCAACGACACGAAGTTCCAAATCACCCCAGCAGTCTTACCATTCGATCCAACCTATTAGAGGCATTCAACAATGTGGCAAGCGGTAATCTGCCATCAGACAACCATCCACCAAATCAAGAAAGAAGTCAACATATCTCCCCAACTGACCAAGCACGATAAGTTGCCTCCACCATGCACAAAGAGACATAAGAATTCAAAAAGGCAATTCTCTCCAGCCTACTTGGTATCATACTAGCCGTGAGAAAAAAGTTGAGCCGACACAATTTCAGACACTCATTCTCTAAAGATCATCACTTCCATTGAACTCCCACGAAAGTTCATCCCCCAGACATGAGGCTACATAATGGATCCACTGACCCAGACGACCTTATTGTCCATTTCAAATAAAAGATGATGTCCACGACCCTTGCTCTACATTAAGAATAGAAAGAGTTCCAAAAGTCATTACAATGAGAGAACCTCGAATCCTCCCAAGCGACCCAATTAATGATGTGCTAGCAATACATCTCAATAAGGTATCACTTGATGTAATTAGACCATAAAAAAAAAGCCAGAGGCCAGCCATTGTCGTCTTGGGGACATTATAGTTTCCCAAACAAGTATTCATTGGTTACTTTAGAAAAAATTATCCATCACAAATCTCCAACTCAGGGAGAAATCCATTTGCTCCAATCGACCTATCCAAACCATCACATGACCCAATCGACATACTTCTCCCAGTCGACATGAGAATGCGATCATAATCCTCCAACATACCCAATCGACCAAGAAGTATTCTCTAGGAATGTCATCTCCTCCAGACTACATAGAAGGATTAGCATCTCCTCCATACGACTTGGAAGGAATGTCATCCACTCCAGACTACATGGAAGGATCGTCATCTCTTTCAGACGACATTAAATGATAAGTCATATTCTCTAGTCGACGTGGAATGATTGTCATCTATTCTATATATGACATGTATGGATTGCCTTCAACTTCAGACTACATGGAAAGATTGTCATCTCTTCCATATGATATGAATGAATTGTATTCTTCTCCAAACGACATGAAAGAACTGTCATATCTTCCAGATGATGTAAGATTGACATCTCATTTATACGACATGGAATGATTATCATCTCCTCCAGACTACATAGAAGGATTGTCATCTCCTCCATACGACATGGAAGGAATGTCATCCACTCCAGACTGCATGGAAGGATCACCATCTGTTTCATACGACAAGAAATGATTAGTCATATTCTCCAGTCGTCGTGGAATGATTGTCATCTATTCTCCATATGGCATGTATATATTGCCTTTAACTCTAGACTACGTGAAAAAATTATCATATCTTCCATATGACATGAATGTATTGTATTCTTCTCCAGACGACATGAAAGAATTGTCATATCTTCCAGATGATGTAGGATTGTCATCTCCTCCATAAGACATGGAAAGATTTTCATCTTCTCTAAACGATATGTATGAAATATCATCTACTCTAGACTACATAGGACCTCCATCAAGTCCATTCGACCGTAGTCTCATGGGCCTCCATCAGGTCCATTCGACCGTAGTCTCATTGACCTTTGTTAGGTCTTGTAGAATGAGGAATGAATACCCTCATTGACCTTTGTCATGTCTCATAGAATGAGGAATGAATACCCTTATTAACTTTTGTCAGGTCTTGTAGAATGAGGAATGAAGACCCTCATAGACCTCCATCAAGTCCATTTGACTGCATCATGTCCATTCGACCACATCAGGTCCATTCGACTGTAGTCTCATAGGCCTCCATCAGGTCCATTCGACAGTAGTCTCATGGGCCTCCATCAGGTCCATTCGACTGTAGTCTCATTGACCTTTAATAGGTTTTGTAGAATGAACAATGAAGACCCTCATTGACCTTTTTCAGGTCTTGTACAATGAGGAATGAATACCCTTATTGACCTTTGTCAGGTTTTGTAGAATGAGGAATGAAGACCCTCATTGACCTTTGCCAGATCTTGTAGAATGAGGAATGAAGACCCTCATTGACCTTTGACAGGTCTTGTAGAATGAGGAATGAAGACCCTCATTGACCTTTGTCAGGTCATGTAGAATGAGGAATGAAAACCCTCATTGACATTTGTCATTGTTGAATGAGGAATGAAGACCCTCATGGACCTTCATCAAGTCCATTCAACCGCATCTGGTCCATTCGACCATGGACTCATGGGCCTCCATCAGGTTCATTTGACAGTGGTCTCATGAGCCTCTATCAGGTCTATTCGACCGTAGTCTCATTGACCTTTGTTAGGTCTTGTAGAATGAGGAATGAATACCCACATTGACCTTTGTCATGTCTTGTAGAATGAGTAATGAAAACCCTCATGGACCTCCATCAAGTCCATTCGACCGCATTAGGTCCATTCGACCGTGGTCTCATGGGCCTCCATTGGGTCCATTCGACTGTAGTCTCATTGACCTTTGTTAGGTCTTGTAGAATGAAGAATGAAGACCCTCATTGACCTTTTTCAGGTCTTGTAGAATGAGGAATGAAGATCCTCATTGACATTTTTCAGGTCTTGTAGAATGAGAAATGAAGACCCTCATTGGCCTTTGTCAGGTCATGTAGAATGAGGAATGAAGACCCTCATTGACCTTTGTCAGGTCTTGTAGATTGAGGAATGAAGAACCTCATGGACCTCTATCAAGTCCATTCGATCGCATTAGGTCCATTCGATCGCATCAGGTCAATTCGATCGTGGTCTCATGGGCCTCTATCAGGTCCATTTGACTATGGTCTCATGGACCTTCATCAAGTCCATTCGACCGCATCAGGTCCATTCAATTGTGGTCTCATGGGCCTCCATCGGGTCCATTCGACCATAATCTCATTGGCCTCTATCAGGTCCATTCGACCGTAGTCTTATGTGCCTCGATCGGGTCTATTCGACTATAGTCTCATTGAACTTTGTTAAGTCTTGCAGAATGAGGAATAAAGACCCTCATTGACCTTTTTCAGGTCTTGTACTTGTAGAATGAGGAATGAAGACCCTCATTGACCTTTTCCAGGTCTTGTAGAATGAGGAATGAAGACCCTCATTGACCTTTGTCAGGTTTTGTAGAATGAGGAATAAAAACCCTCATTGACCTTTATCAGGTCTTGTAGAATGAGGAATGAAGACCCTCATTGACCTTTGTCAGGTCATGTAAAATGAGTAATGAAGACCCTCATTGACCTTTATCAAGTCTTGTAGAATGAGGAATAAAGACCCTTATAGACCTTCATAAGGTCTAGTGGAATGAGAAGTGAAGACCCTTATGGATCTTCATCATGTCTGGTGGGGTGAAAACTCTCTTGGAACTCCATCAGTTCTAGTGGAGTGAAGACTCTTTTGGACCTTCATCAGGTCCAGTAGTGTGTAGTCTCTCATAGACATTCATCAGGTCCAGTCGATCATAGACTCCTTTGGACCTTCATCAGGTCTAGTGGAGTGGAGACTCCCTCAGACTGTCATCAGGTCCAGTGGAGTGAGGGCTATCATGAACCTTCATCAGATTCAGTCGACCATAGTCTCATAGACCTTCATCAGGTGTATCGGAGTGGAGACTCTTTTAGGACCTTCACCAGGTCCAATGGACTGGGGATAATCTGAAAGGAATGATTTATGATAACTTGGAAGAGAATAACCTTCCTCAAAGATCAGGAATTCCCATATTCCTCATACGACCCAATGAATATATGTAACTTACAAGGGGACTTTCACTCGGCTCAAAAGATATAGCATGGTTACATTGGAGAGCCATCAACTGGCCAAAAGACATGGTCACTAGACAACAAGTATAAATGTAATTCCCTTGCTACTAACAATGTTTGTGATTTCATATATGTAGGCAACGTCACTCGACACGACAATATGAACCCACGGTAGCATTGAATAACTTCTAGTTTATATCAAAAAGCCCAGACGACACAGACTCCAAACGACAGGTGAAAATATTATTTCTTTATTACTAACCATATTATTGGTTTTGAAACGCATAGGCAATGTCGTACGATAAAATCAAGACCTGGACCTTCATCTGAACCAGACGACATTGAAGACTCATTTGGTTCCTTGCCCAGTATAATGGAGATTGTCCTGACCTTCATCTGGTTCAGTCGACTAGGAACATTCCCCATGGCTCATGTAGAGTCAAGTTCAAGACTTGGCCTTCATCTAGTCCAGACAACATTGAAGACTCATTCGGTCATTTGACTAGTAGAATGGAGATTATCATGGCCTTCATCTAGTCCAATCGACGGGAACATTCCCCAATGGCTCATGTCGAGTCGAGTTAAAAACCTGGTCAGTTGAGGATCATTCCTAAAATTTATTTTTTTCTTTAAACATGATATCGCTCTTGACAGGGCAAAGCTACATGATCATCCTATGTTGGGTAGACCGAGGATCATTCCAGGTCCAAGCTACATCAACACCTAGGTTGGGTCAGTTGAGGATTATCCCTATCATTTATTTATTTTCTTTAGACATGATGTTGCACTTGACATGTCCAAGCTACATCAACACCCATGTCGGGTCGACAGAGGATCATCCCAGGACCGAGCAATATCATCATCTAGGACTGGTCGAGTGAGGATCATCCTTGATATATATTTGGCTCATATCGAATCAAAATCGAGACATGAATCTTCATCTGTCCAGACGAAATAAAAGACTCCCTCAGACCAGGTCGAGTCGACTGGAATTGATCTTGGACCTTCATCCAGTCCAGTCAATCGGAATATTCCCTATAGCTCGTGATAGTCTCCAAGATCATCATCATGTCTGGTCGACTAAGGATCATCCCAAATATTTTTTTTGTTCCATTAAACTAATATGACATTTGACAGGTCCAAACGACATCGATGCTCAGGTACGCCTACATCGACCCCAGACGACATACTCGTTGAAATACTCTCCAAGCCAAAGACTATTTGACTTAGAGAGTATGGGACAAACTGTACGGGTAAAATTTGGGCCAATGGTATAATCATTTTTTCTTCCAGGTCCAATAACAGATAAAGCCCAAATACCTTCAAACGAAATCAGAGGCCAAGTTTGGGCCAAAGACCTAAACCCCTCTCAGGCCTGATCTAACAGGCAGCCTAGACAAACTCCATTAAATCTGCACCTACTATATCCATTTTTCTTTAAAAAAAGCACATGCACCTCCACATGTAAAGATACTCAATCACCGAAAGTTTAACCATTTTAGCACGTTGTGGGGACCTCCATAATTTCAGTTCCCATTCCAACTGTAAAGTGGCACCTCTAAAACCTATATAAAGAAGCATAATTCATAAGATCAAGGGAGGCAAGCTTGAGCATTCTCTCATTAAGCTCTCAAACTCTCTCACCTTACACATCAGACCACCGCCCTCACGACAGTCCAAGGAGGTCAATGTAACTTCAGACTATGCTCTTCCTTATTTACCGCTCGTCTCCATTACTGACTTGAGCGTCGGAGTACCTACGGTGCCCACCACACCACTGGATAGAGGCTCCCCGCTCACTTTATCTTCGTTTTACAAGATCGATAGTGCCCCATATTATAAATTCTCGATGTGTACCCTCGGGCAAAATCCATCATCTACTGAGAAATGTCCAAAACATACTTATGCAAATCACATACTGACACGATCATATGAAGATCGTACGAGACTTATTACCTATTTTAGAATAAGTATGATGAAATCCATCTGAACGGACACCTTAACCGAAACTACTATGACAAGAACCAAATCACCAACCAAACTGAACACACACTCATTACCAGTACAAATACCACACAGTCAATACTACTTATTATCATAAACAAAAAATATAGTACAGATTCCATACAGTCAATCTCATTCCACCATTAGAAACAAAATTCATAATACAAATTCCTTGCATTTAATCTCATTCCACTATCAGAAATGAAAATCATAATACAAATTCCATACAGTCAATCTCACGCATCATCAAAAGCCAAAACACAAGGTAACCTGTTTAAAACCCAACTTATTCAAAATAAATATTTTTGAAAATAAAAGATTCCAACTATTTAAATCAAGTTCAAAAATCAAAATCAAAACTAATCAGGCGTTCAATGTCTGAGTCACCCGCATAAACCGAGCATCATGACCATATTGATAGAGGGTAATCGGTCGGCCATTTTAAGATGGACAGAACCCTATACAAACACCACGGTGACTCAAAATCATTAAAATAAGTAAAACATAATACGAGCACTATAGATATTATAATCATATATTGATGTGAATAAATGATTGAATTTTGGGTACGTGACCCAACTATCTAGTAGAAATAGGCCAGGGTAATATTTAGGGGAATGTAATTTAAAAATATCAAAGTAGATCAGAAGTATTTTTAATAAAGTTTGCATGAATAAAGAAAAATTTCGGCGTAAGAATCATAAAAAACAAAGTTAAAATGAAATAAGAAGGAAATTTTGAAAATTAAATCGATTAAGGAGTAACATCGGGTACACTAGCAGATATCATAAATATTGGGCTAATAACTGCATAATTAAATTAAACACCAGAGGTTAAAAAACATAGTCATATATTTATCAATATAAAAGTAGAGTCGGGTTGCTATAAAAGTACGAAATCCTAAAGTGAAGAAAGACAATGTTAAGCCATAGAAAAAACGAGGAAAATAAAAGAATAAGAACTTACACTACTACACAACCAGCGAGCAACTCTAGCCACCAATCACGACGCCGGGCATACCGACGGAAAACTTCCGGAAAATGGGGACTCAATCAAACTGGTGGGGTCACGAACGATAGCTGTATGTGTTAAGGATCCTAAACAAGATTTATGTGTGAATAAAATCAAAGGAAGTTGTGGAAAAACTTACAATGATCGGATGAAGTTCAAGACTTTTTCTTTGTTGTATGAAAGCTCCAAGCTTTGTTGAGTGTTCCAAACTCAAGGGTGAGTTTCCCTATCACCTTTAATTGACTCCTTTAAGTGCTAGCTTGAACAAAATTTGAAAGAAAATTTTTCCCTCCAAGAGTTGCAAAGTTTCGGCTAAGGGAGAGGAAGAGAGAAGATAAATAGTGTTTTGTGTTTTCTAAAAATAATTATCAAAATTGCCTTGCAAAAAAGTGGTATATGCTTTTCCAAAAAGCAAAAAACAAAAAACAAAAAGCAAAGTGTGTATGAGAAGTTACCATAAAAGCTCCCAACCACTTCCATCAACTTGAATGACTAGTGATGTAAGTTGGTTGGTCCCACACTTAAATTCAAAATTCAAGTTTGGTGAGACTACACACTTCGGGCTCGGGTTCGTTTAATCCGATTAAATGAATTTTCCGTTGCGACGTAATTAAAGCCAATTTAATTAAATAATAATGCCTAGCAAAATTATTACGAAAGTCGCTTGCGAATTAATTTCAAATTAATTCGTTCGCCCGAATTAAAATCCAATTTTAATTCCGCTTTGAAATCTGATTTCTATTATTATATCCAATATATTATTTAATCGATTAATTCCAAATTAATCGTGTTCTCTCTTTTATTCGAATTTTATCCCAGATAAATTCTTGCCGTAATTAATCCCAGATTAATTTTCTCTCTCTTACAATTAATCCTAGATTAATTCTGTTCGAGTCAAATGTCATAGGTGAAGCTTTGGGAAGCGACCCAAGAGATCCCTGGATATGTTGGCAGTAAATACGGTCATCAGACTATCCGAACACGTGCGTATCCAGTACCACGTTCTTACCGATTTACAAGACATGGTTGGCTTCTAGCAAAGCACCATGCCTATCCAATTCTCCAGAAATATATTCAACATGGAATATATATATAATCTGTATCATACGTAGTATACTATGTATTGTGTATTACGATCCAGTATCGGATGTCACATGATAGGCCTAGGGCTGGAAATGTGTCTGCCCCGTACGAAGCATATATCGGATCACTAGCAACTAGTCTATGTAATCGGATAATCATGACCTAGTCATATTATCCCGATAGCTGCAACATTTAAGAGTACTAGTTCTGTATCCCTGCGTGATCATCATCTCCATATGACTGAAGTGATACTTCCATCTTAACATCACACCCAATACACTATGATTCTCAGTATACCCAGAAGAAGCGTACACAGAACCTGTTAAAGCTCCGGATGACCAAAACCAAAGTATACTGATTGTCGCAAGAATTAGCGATGCAAGTCTCGGGTTAAGACCATAAACACCTACCCTGATTCGGATTCCCATAGACACATAGTCATACTACCAATGGGATTCCGAGGGGTCTATCCAGAGCGAAGCTGTTCCTGGTCCAACAACTAACAAAACCTCCTATCACACTTGCATAAGTATCCAATACTTAAATATATGAGAACTATGTCGTTAAGCTTCCATAATGCGCACAAGTGTAATACTAGCCTATTCCGCATTATCGATGTCCAGTCTCGATAATACTACGACTAGGGATATTTAATGATTAAACTTTTCGTGGATTAATATTGTCTCATATCTTATTAATCCTAAACTAATCATAAGGACTTTTATCATTTATATATCCAAGTAATCTAATTACAAAATGATAAAAGAGCAATTTCCTTTGTCACATAGTTAATTTGTACAAAAACACCATGTCTTTTACAAATAGTGATACTATGGGTCATAATTGTCCAACAGTATGGGCTATCAATGGAGGAGACAAAGAGCGGCACGTCAACGTTGGGTGCGGCGGCTGGCACATGTACGAACTGACCCTGCTCGGTGCACGCTTCCTTTCGGCGATTGTGGTGTCATTCACTGCCCACCATATAGATGAGACCCGCAGGTACCAGTGACCCACGGGTATGTGCAAGAAAGGGGAACAAGTCTGTTGACCTGTTCCCACTTAAAAAATTCTAAAAAAATATAAAAATAAAATTAAAATAAAATAAAAATATACATGCATATATATAATAATAATAAATATAAATGGATAAATAAATAATGGTAATAATAAATAAATAAATAAATAAATAAATATATATATATAATATATATATATATATATATATATATATATATATATATATAATATATATATATATACACATTTAATAAATATGTGTATGCAATAACAATAAATAATGGTAATAAAAAAAATATTAGGTGATAATAAGGGTAATTTATACATTGGGATATATATAGAAATACGTACTCGTACGTTACATATTTCATAAGTAGGTTAACGAACTAGGTACATTGTTTGAAATCCTTGTAGAGGTAAGTAATTTTCCAACTGTACCACATGACTAGTGTATACGAATTGAGTGGCATGTTTGATGTGGTTGTTGAAAGGTGTTGGGTGATTGGGACTAAAAAGTACATATTTATTGATAGAATAAAATATCATTTTACACTTGTGGTTTCACTAATCCCCTTAATTTAGCACGTTTATGTAACAATATTTAAATTCATGTTTTATATTTTTTATTGTGATTTTTATCTTTTATGTAGGTGAAATAATACTTTGGATGCATATTTAGAAAAATGGACTTGACATTTGGATTTTGGTGGTCATAAATTTAATCAGGTGTTCTAACAGTGTACAACTTCAGAAATTTCAACCATATGCAATGTTCGTATTTTGGCCATAACTTCTTACTCCGATATCAGATTAAGGTGATTCAAGTTCCAGATGAAAGAAGACTCAAAGATATACAACTTTGATGCTCATAAGATTTTCGAATTCTGAAATTTTCAAAACCGAAATTGATGAAGAATCCAAAATGTGTTAAATATCAAATCTTAAAAAAGAAAAAAAGAAAAAAAATAACATTTGTCAATTTCTCCACCAAACGTGCTTGCATGTTTGATGGAGTGTTTTGTGGAGAAATTGGTGGAAGCCTTTTCTTTTCCTATAAATTGAAACCATAATTTCATTTTCCATTTCATACTTTCTTTGATTTCTTCTTAAGGAATTGAAGATTGTATCTTGTGTGTTTAATTTCTTGTAATGTCTTTTAATTTCAGTAATAAAATTATGCATGTTTTTATTTCAGTTATCAGTAGCTAATTTAGTTCCGTGCGGGGAAATGGGTGAAGCTTTTATTATTTGAAGTTTAGATTAATCTCACTTATATTATAATATATAAATAGTAATGAATAACAATTAACTGAGATCTGGATTAATTATTGATAAATTTTTTTACCTCCTATGTGGCTAGTTTTAAACGATTTTGGCATAATTGAGTACCTAACTGGATTTGTTATAGACAAACGGTATCACTGTCTTTATGGCTGGTTTTATATTTTTGGCATAGTTAGTACTTTAACAAGACTAGTTTTCTATAGAAATGACTACCGCCTTTATGGTCGATTTTATATGTTTTGGTATAGTTAATTCTGGAAGTAAATTAATTGGGTTATAATGATCATTTATATATTATAAAAAATGATATTTCTAAATATAAAATATTAAAAGTGGATCCTATAACCCCCAATATTTTATTTTATTATTGTCATTTAATCCAAATTCTCCAAACAAATTCAAACAAATCAATCGTTTTCCTTTCGCTTTAATTATTAATTTACAATATACATAAAATTACGCACCGCATAAGTTAAGGATTTTTAACCTAGCTGTGCCTCCCACTACTTTTTGTAATACCGTAATCCCCAACGGAAATGAAAATTCAATAATTAAATTGAATTCCATAATAGGAAGTGGACCCCATGAATATATTTCGACTCAGCTTTGGCACGTTATCGCCTACGTATATTCATTAGGTAGACAACTCATTGTCAATCAGACTCATCGTGACTCCTAGGTTCGGTCCTGATCGTTTCTCATTATGTCAGTTTTGGCACGTTCACAAGGAGGCGTATCAAGTTTATACTTGTCAATGACAAACTTAAGCTACCGATGTAGTCCTGACAGCTTTGGCACGTTCAGGATTTCCATTTTCACTTGAATTTGTCTCTTATCATATAAGTTCTACTGGCGCAAATGAACTACCTTCAACTATAACTGCACAGCTTTGGCACGTTACAGCCATATCATCATGAAAATATTGACATCTGTATTGACAAGGCGGACGAAGAAACAAGTATTCCTAATACTCGTCACTTTCTTAAAACCTTATTTAAACGAGGATTTTCTAACAAAAGATGATTTTACTTTATTTAATCAAATTAAATAAACACATGCATGTATTAAGTAATGATTAGATTAAACATTGAATTTTAAAAGGGCTAATCATATCAGGTGTCCAGGATCAGACTCGCTCTGATACCATTTTATTAGGGTCATATCAGGGAGGTGCAGCGGAAGAAGCGTTGTTCGGGCGAAATCGTAGTTTAAAATTTTTAAACTTACGAATAAATTATTTAATATCCAATATTAATAATTCATTCATATTTCACCTAAACATATTTATTCGATATCATATAACGACATAAATAATATAGAAACACCGCGAAACTTTTGCGAAAATATTTTTCTGTAAAATAGCATAAAACACGTGTCCAGCCGAACCGACCGACCAATGTTCATGGGGACTGCCCAGGTCAGCCCCAAAAATATTTGGATAGTTCGTGGGCTACCCGAACAGTGCCCAGTTGACTGTTTGGGTAGTCGTTACCCGGTAATGCCGTTTTTCGCCTTTTTCACGTATTTTCACTCCGAAATAATTTTCGATAAATATTTTCCTTGGGCAATTAAAATAAACCAATTTATTCTAATTACTCAATAAATAAAAACTGAATTTTTATCTGAAAAATCAGATTTATCATTAATTGCTATGAGAGACCCCTACACTTTGCAAATTAATCATTTTGGTCCTTAAATTGTCAAATACATATTTAATTGATTCCAAATCAATCCCAAAATAATTTATACTATTTTCAACATAAACGAGAAACTTTTTCAGAATTCCGAAACTGCCCAGATTTTTCCAGAATTATGAAAACAGCCCAGATTTTGTATTAATTACAATTTAGCCCAATTGTTCAAAACACATCAAGATCAAATCCAATTAATCCCAAATTTGACATACATCAAATATACATCAAATTATATCATATATATGAAAAGCCCCAAAATTTGAATGGGTTAAGAACCCTAATTTCATAAATTTCTGAAATTGGATAATTTACATTAAATTGACAAAATTCAACACTTTAATCATCCAATTACCACACCAATCAAGTCTCACCATAATGAAATTAATCAAGAAAAATTCTAGGTTAATTATGAATTGATCAACTCTAGAATAGTAACTTTAATTACAAATTAATCTTATAAGCTTGATTACACTAATAAGCTTATAAATTAAACATACATGCTAATCACATCCAACAAGCTTTAAACACATATAATTACAAACCCAAAGAGTAGAGACATCAACTTAGCAACAAAAATTGAAGTTAAGATAAATTGAAACAATTTTCATATAGAAGAAAAAAATGAAATTACTTACAAAAATTCAAATTTTGCTTTGGTTTCCTTTCTTTCTTCAACAAATGCTCTCAACTCTCTTTATAAATAATTGTTAAACTTGTCTGAGTGTGAAAAATGAAACAAAACAAATTTGCTAAACAAATTTCACTATGGCCGAAATTCAAGGAAAAAATAAAATAACAATTATTTAATTTTTATTTGATTTTAATTGGAACAAGTTTTGCTTTAATAAAGTTAACAATTATCTTTAATAAAGCAAACCAAAAATATGTTCCAATAATATCAAGCCATATAAAAGTAAAATAATTACAAAAGATATTTATTTTATTTATTAATTTAATTATTTAACAATTAAATAATTAAATAATTAAATAAAAATATCTTAAATATATGTATTATATTTACATTAAATATCTCAAATACATATATTAATGATATATGCCAAATATCACAATTTGATATTTTATTAATGTGTATTTAATAAAATCAAGTATTAAATACAAATACACATTAATTCGGAAATGACCGTTAGGTCCCGATTGCATGTATTTTTCGTTTAACCATTAAACGAGTTATAAATAATCAGTATTATTCATAACAGTTGCCCTAGTGCTCTACGAGTATATTTCATTGGTGAGACTCTATAGATTCAGGCATATCCATCACGAAATCCAATTTGGTGTCCATAATTCACCCGTCCGTAAATTATGACGACCACTGATAAACTCGCTGAATCATACAGGTCGAGTCATTGCATACATATAATCCATCCGTCACAAGTATCCGGATTATCCCAGAGATATAGATATTAACGTCAAACCTCTATAGGAAAAATGTCGTCGACGTATTTATTAGCAATCTCTAAATAACTTTCGAAACTCACTTCCGAAGTATACTATGGCCATAGATTTAACAGATTGCTAATCACATATGGACTACCTATGCTCTGTACACAGAATTGACGGATCCTTTCTTGATACTCACAGGATATCATGAGCATGAGTCCACACCCAACGAACCGGCGGAGGTCTGATCTAAATAGATCGGTGACGTGACTGCCATCTAAGTGTGGAGGATAACTCATATATCCACAATAATATCTCAAGTCAAAGAATCATTATGCTACTCAACCCGAGAAGATTCCTATTGACGTTGGTGTACCATCTATTGGGAAATCTTCGGTGAGTCGTTCAGTGTTTATCAAATAAACACCTACACGTCTATATGAGTCTCCCAAGACTCATGGTTCATTGAGATAAACCATCGGACTAAGTCCGATATACAACATGTACTGGTCTCAGCAGATTTTACTAACCGACCCGTGTCAGTAAATCTTGACCAGAAACTTAATTTAAGGATATACAACTTATAGTGACACTTCCCAATGTCAATTACAAACTATGTTGTAACTGCGCACTACGTTGTAAATCATGAGGTCTTTGTCTAATATATATACATATCATTGTACTATATTTAGTTTCAATCTAATCGAAATTAGATCGAATATGTATATAAAAGACAAGATGTGCTACCATTTAAATTATTAATATTATGGAAAAAGGTATTGCTCGTATTCATGAATCAGACATAAATACGATATGGATTGGCGCTCAGAGCACCAACCCTAACATGTTTAACCTTAGGGAAAATCATGACCTTTCTACTAAGTATGCATCTCTAGCTAAAAAATTTGAGGCATTAGAATTTAGGAAGAGTGATCATGTCAAGTCTGTTTAAGAAGTCACTTGTCAAATCGGTAATTCAAATGAACATGTCACACAAGTTTGCCCAACCTTGCCAGCCCTGCAAGAATGTCTTCATGACCAAGTCAGTTCCATAAACACTTTCAATAGACCAAATCCAAACCCATACTCCCAAACCTACAATTCTGGTTGGAGAAACCATCCAAACTTCAATTGGAGGAATGATAACCAAGCACAACCATCGCAACAACCTCCCCATGTACACCAGAATTTCCGAAATTCCCATAATTATGCACCATATGTCCCACCACCTAGGAAAACCCTTGAGGATACCTTACATACATTCATTGAGAGACAGAAAGCCATCAATAACCAACATGTGCAAACATTGATTGATCTGAAAGATATTTTTTTTCCAAAATCACATCTACTTTGACCATAAATGAGCAATGTAAGTTTCCTACACAACCACAGCTAAATCCCAAGAGTCATCAAAACCCTCACGCGGGTAGTTCTGGTAGTCAACATATAGACCAAGTCAAATCTATTAGTACTATTTGCATGGTAAGGTCATCCACAAACCTAATTTTTGAAAGGAAATTGAAAATAAATCAGATTCATAAGGTAAAGAAGGGGTTGATGAACCATTACCCGTCGTAGATGATAATAATTTTTTTCTCATGCACCTCCATTTCCTCAAGCATTAAAAACAAAGAAATAGAACCATGCCCCAGAAATTTATGAAATATTCAAACAGGTAAAGGTCAATAATCATTTGTTAGATGCCATCCAACATGTATCTTATGCGAAATTTCTGAAAGACTTGTGCACCATTAAATGAAGACATCGGATAAGAAAGATAACTTTTCTAGTTGAACATGTAAGCTCCATTCTCCCACCAATAATACTTTAAAATACAAAGACCTTGGTTGTCCAACTATTTCATGTATTATTGGAGATAAAAAAAATTGAACATGCTTTGCTTGACCTTGGAGCCAGTGTAAATTTGCTTCCATTTTTGGTTTACCAACAACTTAATTTTGGCGAGTTAAAACCAATTTCA
Organism: Zanthoxylum bungeanum; assembly: GCA_019454045.1. Taxonomy (NCBI): domain Eukaryota; kingdom Viridiplantae; phylum Streptophyta; class Magnoliopsida; order Sapindales; family Rutaceae; genus Zanthoxylum; species Zanthoxylum bungeanum. The sequence continues at coordinate 15,951 of SKCR01047326.1, forward strand.
ACTAATTTTTTAATTGCCGATAGATCAGTCAAGGTACCGAAAGGAATTGTAGAAGATGTGTTAATTCAAGTTGATAAATTCATATATCCTGTGGATTTTATTATTTTAGAAACACAACCTAAAGCAAACAAATATAAGCCAGTTCCTGTAATACTTGGTCGTCTTTTTTAGAAACAGCTAATGCTTTAATAAATTGCAGGAATGGAATCATGAATTTGTCTTTTGGCAATATGACGTTGAAGCTTAATATTTTTGACATGTGTAAACACCATACGATGGGGACACTGAAGACGAGAGCATGGATATGATTGAACCAATTGTGGAAGAATATATTCAGGGGAATCTATCTGACCCTACAGAAATTTGTATAGCTAATTTTCTTGAATCATGTTTGCAATTAGATTCAGATATTCCTAATAAGTTTTTACTTGATTCTACACAAACTGGAAGAAGATGGAGAGAACCAAAATTTTGAGGAACTGGAAATAATGGAAGAAGAAAAACATGAGGAAGCACCTAATTTGGAATACCATGAGAATTGAAGAATGTGTTGCTTGGAGATTAACAAACTTATCATATGGGAAGTTCTTCCTCTCTTACAAGCGATCAAGAAGGACAAATACCTCCAGACTTGAACCATCACTGCATGGAAGAAACTCTAGCAAAACTTCACAATCATTTTTCGTCTCTTCCCCAAAATGTTATGATGAAAATTTACAAAGCAAGCATCGAAAGAATGAGGCTTCTTATGAACCATGGTATTCCTAGTGATATTCGTTAGGTAATTGAGGCAATGGTTCACTTGGTAGGTGATTCATCTGACTCTTTCATTTCTCACATGTCTGGTTTAGGGAAAAACACCTATGCTAAAAAATGAAGAGCTAAACAATTACGTGTTTGTTATAAATATGCACGTTATTAATGCAACACTCGTTGTCGTTCTTTAGGAATGGTGTATGACAATCGCGAAGATAAAATTCAATTCATTAGAGATGGCTTGAGTAATGAGTCTTTAGATGATATATCATTGACTCTTGAGATGCATCCTAGTGGACATGTTCATCGAGTAATTCACAATTTGCATACACAATTTCAAAAAGAAAGACAACATTATAGTCTCGGGAATCCGACTTTAAAAGACCATGTTTGCCAATTTATAAGAAAATTAGATGGGAAGCATATCCCCGACCCATAGAAGGCGTTCAAGCCGTTATTGGACGTAAAATCAGAGGAAGATGTGAGCCACAATCACAATTATATTTCAATTTACTGTTTTGATTTTCTTTTATTGTTTTATGTTATAATTTTTCTTTTTGGTAGCAGTAGATTCAATTGTCAATTCCATGCTAACCAAATGATGTCTTCTAAACTCTACTTCTTCTTTTTCAGATATTGGGGACAATGTCTCAATTTGGTTAGGGGAAGTGGATATTTGACTTGTTTATTTTTGCTTTATATTTCATTATTGTGTTTTTGTTTTTACATTTTTGTTATTTTGTGTGTAAAAAAAAAACTAAAATATTTTGTTTTGATTTTATTTTATTTTGAGTTTTAAACTACACACAAACTAACAATAAATTTTTACCTAACCAAGTGGAATTGTTGTTCAGAGATAGCTGTGTAAAGAGTTTTTGCTCCTGAGATGTATCTCAGTCTAATTCGTTACAAATTTTTTTATTTCCTTTTGAATTATTCAAATTTGTGAATTCTCCATAATATTGATTAAATTTGATCTTCATATGCTCATTTGACAGATATTATCAAAATACATAGTAATATATGATCATGGGTTGTAAATGAAAATTTTGTAATATTAAGTTTTCTAGTTTGTTGGAGGTAACACCTAAAGGCAGTGGAATTTATGTTTTTATTCCAAAAAAAAAAACTAACCATGCTTTTACTCAGTAACCAGACATCTTGCCTCAGCAAGCAGTGATTGTTCACGTAAAATGGTAGAACTTGAATTTGTTTTAAAAAAAATGATAATAATCAAGTTTTTACTCTGTAACCGGACATCTTACCTTAGTAAACAGTGATTGTTCACGCAAAACGGTAGAGCTTGAGTTTGTAAAAAAAATGTATGAATAAGTTTGATTTCCTAGCCTCTCTAACTCGAATAATTAAGTCTGTATGGGTTTTTTAACACTTAGTGCCCTAAGACCAACTGGTCTGGGAGTCATTGGCTCAAAGCTCGTTACATGGATTAAAGAGAAAGCTTAAGGAAATAAGAAACTTTTTCTTTTTAATATCTGAGATCCAAACAATTAAGTCTGTAGGGGTGTCTTAACACATTGTGCCCTAAAGCCAACTGGTTAGGGAGTCACTGGCCCAAAGCTCATTACAATGATTGAAGATGTATTTTTTTAATTAAAAAAAAAACTATTTTTGTATTTATAAATAAACTTTCATTGCCAAAAGGTGTGAACTCTAATATAATTTTAGGACAAAAATATTACTATCTTTTCAACAAGACCTGTGAATATTGTGGGCACAATGAATTGATTAATACCTTGTTAATTGTGTATATGGAGAATGGTAAAAAGTATAGGAGAATTTACTTATTTGGTAATTTAGAAAGAAATAAAACAACTACTAACTTGGATAAGAATTTCACTTTTTAGTTTTCGCTTAGATTACTAGGGACTAGTAATAAGCTGGTTGGGGGTGTGATTGAGACTAAAAAGTACATATTTATTGAGAGAATAAAATATCATTTTACACTTGTGGTTTCACTAATCCCCTTAATTTAGCATGTTTATATAATAATATTTAAATTCATGTTTTATATTTTTTTATTGTGATTTTTTTCTTTTATGTAGGTGAAATAATACTTTGGATGCATATCTAGAAAAATGGACTTGACATTTGGATTTTGGAGGCTATAAATTTAATAAGGTGTTCTAATAGTGTACAACTTCAAAAATTCCAACCCTGTGTAATGTTCGTATTTTGGCCATAACGTTTTACTCTGATATCGGATTAAGGTGATTCAAGTTCCAGATGAAAGAAGACTCAAATATATACAATTTTGATGTTTATAAGATTTTCGAATTATGATATTTTCAAGACCGAAATTGATGAAGAATTCAAAGTGTGTTAAATATCAAATCTTAAAAAAAAAAAAAAAAAAATAACATTTGTCAATTTCTCCACCAAACATGTTTGTGGAGTGTTTGGTGGAGAAGTTGGAGGAGTGTTTGGTGGAAGCCTTTTCTTTGCCTATAAATTGAAACCATGATTTCATTTTCCATTTCATACTTTCTTTGATTTCTTCTTAAGGAATTGAAGATTGTATCTTGTGTGTTTAATTTCTTATAATGTCTTTTAATTTCAGTAATAAAATTATGCATGTTTTATTTCAGTTATGAGTATCTAATTTAGTTCCGTAGGGGGAATGGGTGAAGCTTTTATTATTTGAAGTTTAGATTAATCTCATTTATATTATAATATATAAATAGTAATGAATAACAATTAACTGAGATCTGGATTAATTATTGACAAACTTTTTTACCGCCTATGTGGCTGGTTTTTATACGATTTTGGCATAATTGAGTACCTAACTGGACTTGTTATAGACAAACGGTATCACCGCCTTTATGGCTAGTTTTATATTTTTGGCATAGTTAGTACCTTGGCAGGACTAGTTATCAACATAAACGACTACCGCCTTTATGGCCGGTTTTATATGTTTTGGCATAGTTAATTCTGGAAGTAAACTAATTGGGTTATAATGATCATTTATATATTATAAAAGTGAGATTTATAAATATAAAATATTAAAAGTGGATCCCATAACCCCCAACATTTTATTTTATTATTGTCATTTAATTCAAATTCTCCAAACAACTTCAAACAAATCAATATTTTTCCTTTCGTTTTAATTATTATTTTATCATACTAAAAATCTATTCCCTGTGGATCGACCCCGAACTTACCGGGTTATTTTATTTCTTCGACACTCTTATACGTGGGAGTAAATAACTACTTTTTGAACGTGTCATTGAAGTCGATTAGGTTTAATATGATTATATATTTTTTACTGTGAATATTGTGATGGTTGTTTCCTCCTACTGAGTTTCTATTCAATTTCATTACATCACATTCAACTTGCATAATACATAAACTACTTCAGTAGTGATAGGTACAGTGTTAAGGTTATGATTTAAGTGGAAACAATTTGAAATGTTACGGAAGTCCAAACTTTCCTAGGGCTAGCAGACTATTATAGACGATTCGAGGTTTCTCTAAAATAGCTACCCTTTTGACCGCCCTAACTAAGAAGAATGCAAGATTCCTTTGGAATGAAAAGTGTGAAGAGAGCTTTTAAAAGGTGAAAGAGCGGTTGGTGACTACTCTGATACTGACAATACCATACGGTCAATGCGGATTTGTAATGTACAGTGATGTCTCTAAAAGCGGATTGAGATATGTACTAATGTAGAATGACAAGGTAATTGTCTATGCATCCAGGCAACTGAATGAGTATGAAAAGAACTACACAACTGATGATATGAAACTAGCAGAGGTAGTATTTGCATTAAAGATATTGAGACACTACTTGTACGGGAAGAAATGCTAGATTTATATGGATCACATGAGCTTTAAATATTTCTTCACTCAAAATGAGCTGAAAATGAGACAGCAGTAAGAATTGGTAAGAGATATGATTGTACGATAAATTACCATCCCAACAAAGCAAATGTAGTGACAGGTGCATTGAGTAGAAAAGCAGCATTGGTACCGCTGGTAGTACAACTAGTAATATTGAGGGATATACAAGAACTGATGTTAGAGACAATTCCCAGAGGACATTAGTGCATGTTAACAACTATAAGTGCTCAACCAGTATTGTTTGAAAGGATAAAGGAGAAGCGGCTGGTAGATGAAGAGTTATTGAAACAACGACAAAATATAGAGGCAGACAAGAAAACAAACTTTTCGATTGATGGTAATGACATAATAAGATATAAGGGAAGGTTGTGTGTTCCAAACGACCTAGAAGTAAGGGAAGAAATCATAGAGGAAGCCCACAACACTCAATATTCAGTGCACCCCGGAGGCACAAAGATGTATCAAGACTTGAAGTTGCATTACTGGTGGCCGAGTATGAAAAATCACATCACAAAATATGTAGCAAAATACTTAACGTGCCAACAGATCAAGGCTAAACATCAACGACCATCTAGGAAACTACAGTCATTGAAGATCCCACAGTGGAAATGGGAACACATAACTATGGATTTCGCCAGAATAATTCCATCTGGGTGATAGTAGACCGACTCATTAAAACGATGCATTTTTTGAGAGTAAAGATCACGTATAGTATGGAGCGATACGCGGACCTGTATATAAATGAGATGGTAAGGTTTCATGGAGTTTCTGTCTCTATCGTGTCAGACCGTGACCCTATATTTACCTCGAAGTTCTGGAAAACCTTCCACGAGACCATGGAAACCAAATTGGAGTTCAGAATAACATTTCATCTAGAAAGCGACAGTCAGTCCGAAAGGTTTATACATATGTCGAAAGATATGTTAAGGGCGTGTGTAATGGTTTGGTTGGGGAAATGAAAATGATCTCTACCTCTAGTGGAATTTTCTTACAATAACAGTTACCCAACAACCATTGGCATGGCACCGTACGAGACGCTATATGGTAGGAAGTGAAGATTGCCTATTCATTGGGATGAAGTGGGTGATGAGGTATCTAGAAAAGCAAATGGTTAGTCTAGAAGTAATGCAAAAGACTAGAGAAGTAGTTGAGAAGATCCGGACAAGGATGAAGATAGCTCAAAACTGACAGAAAATATATACTGATAGAATAAGAAAAGAGCTAAATTCGAAGTTGTAGACTATGTATTTTTGAAAGTGGCGCATATGAAAGGGATAATGTGATGCATAATACCCTTCGAAATACTTGACAAAGTGAGAGATAGAACATATCATTTGGCATTACCACCGCCCTTGTTAGGGGGTTCACAACGTGTTTCACATATCAGTGTTAAGGAAATATATTGAGGACCCGAGTCATGCGATACTATGAACCCATAGAATTGACCCTGAACTTGACCTATGAAGAGAAACCAGACCGGATTTTGGCAAGAGAGGTGAAGCAACTTTGAAATAAGGAAATAACACTTGTAAAGGTTCTTTGGAGGAATCATACATTTGAAGAAGAAACATGAGAAGCGAAGGAAGAAATGAAAGCTAAGTACCCAGAGCTGTTCAAGTAAAGGAATTTCGAGGATGAAATTTTTATAAGGAGGAGACTGTAACACCCCACTATAGATATTAGAATCGTATAATTATGTGAATAAATATTGAATTTTGGGTACGTGACCCAACTGTCTAATAGAAATAGGCTAGGGTTTGTAATATATAGGAGAATGTAATTTAAAATTTTCAAAGTAGATCGGAAGTATTTTTAATAAATTTTGGATGATAAATGAAAAATTTCAGTGCAAGAATCGTCGAACACAGAGTTAAAATCAAATAATTAGGAAATTTTGAAGATTAAATCGATTATGGAGTAACACCGGGTACACTAGCAGATATCGTAAATATTGAGCTAATAACTACATAACTAAATTGAATACCAGGGGTTAAGAATAGTCATATATTTATCAATATAAAATATAGTATGGTTCACATAAAAGTGCGAAACCCTAAAGTGAAGAAAGGAAATTTTGAAGATTAAATCGATTACGGAGTAACACCGCGTACACTAGCAGATATCGTAAATATTGAGCTAATAACTACATAACTAAATTGAATACCAGGGGTTAAAGAATAGTCATATATTTATCAATATAAAATATAGTGTGGTTCACATAAAAGTACGAAACCCTAAAGTGAAGAAAGGCAGTGTCAAACAGTAGAACAAAAAGAGGAAAAAAACCTACGCTACTGCACAACCAATGAGCAACTCCGGCCACCAATCATGACGCTAGGCACACCGAAATAAAGCTTACGGCAAAGGGGACTCAACCAAACTAGTGGGGTCACAAACAATAGCTGTTTGGGCTATTAATGGAGGAGACGAAATGTGCCATGTCAGAACTTCTCGGCTTTGATCCGAAGTTTCACGACGACTGTGATGACTAACACATGTACAAATCGACCCTGCTCGGAATGGGCTTCCTTTCGGTGGTGGTGGTGCCGGTCACCGCCCACCGCAGAGAGGAGACCCGCTTACGTAACTATAACGAATGGTAATTTTTACTATTGCCCACAACGATACTATTACGTACGGGATGAAGGCACGAAGAATAAATTATGTTGAGGCTCAAACATACTCACAAGATGACCTTGGGGACAATCAGTAAATTTCTCGAAGTCCTAGGATGAGACTATACCGTGTTACCTTTGGACCGCCCATAATATTTGGGGCGTAACTTTTTTGTATGATCTCCAATTTTCATGGATTTTATATCGTCGGAAAGCTGAGACCGAGACCTACAACTTATGCGTTGAACATTTTTCCAAATTCGGACCAGAACCGGGCTAAAAACGCAAGTCAAAATATGGATGAATAGTAATTTCGGACCCAAATGTAAAAATCTCAAACTTTCTTTAAACTTCCACACTCTTCTCAAAGTTTCCAAATATCATACACCCCCACTATAAATACAACACACTATTCAAAATCAAAAAAAAATTTGGGAAAGAAATTGAAGAAGAAAACTGTGAGAAAGAAAGAAAGAAAGAAGAAGGAAAAGAAAAGGAGAAAGGAGGAAGAAGAAGAAGAAGGTGGAGGAGGAGGGAAGAGAAAAGAAGAAAGGATAAGAAAAGATGAGTGAGCAAAATGGTGTTTACCCATCATTGTGAGCTTGAAAAGTGAAGGACAACCAAGAAGAAGAAAGGTAAGAAATTCATGACCCATTTTTAAAATTGGTGAGTTTGATGATTTGATACTTGAATAATGTTGTGTGTATGGGTATGATGAAGCGTGAGTGATTCTTTTTGCCTTGAATCAATGGAAAAGTTGATAAATTTCATTTTTTTAAAGAATTGGGTGTAAGTTGGTAAAGTGGATTAAATGAATTAAAGGTTAAATTGTTGATAAATTGATGGATTGTGCATATAGAATGGAGTGTAAAATGATGTATTGTATGTTGGTTTTTGGTTTGGAAGTGTGTATATAGAGTGGATTTGGATGATTTGAATTTTGGGTGAAACTTGAAGAAGAAATCAGAAGCCTGGAAACACAGTTCGCGTCGCGACGCAAGGAGGTTTTCGCGTCGCGACGCAAGAGGGAAAAGATAACTGAATTCTGGACTCTGTGCGTCGCGATGCACAGTCCTTCCTGCGTCGTGATGCGAGACACAAACCTCCCCAATATCAGTTTTAAACCCCCAATTCCACTTTAATACGTTAGAGACCACCCTTAGAGTCTCATATCAGTTTGAACACATATCCTGTATCAAATTATAACAGTCATAAGCCTTGTGTATATAATATGGATGAATCTTTAAGTACCAAAAGTATCGAGGTTATTTTTATATGATTGATTCTAAATGAATTTCGATCATAGGTTATCCGCATGAACCATATTCTCCTTTGATCAAGGATCTATTGCTAGCTAGACTCAAACACAGTGAGTGGACACTCTTTCTTTAATTAATTTTCATTTTATTATTTTGATAACAGACTTATATTTTACGCTTTAGAGCGTTATAAGATTTCTTTTTCAGTTATTATTCATATACAGTAATGTTTTGAGAAAGTAAATGATTTTCAGAAACATTATTTATAGTTTTAAGATTTAAAGTATGATTTTCATGTTTTCGGGGCATGAGGTAAAAACTCACCCCAGTATGTAACTTGAGATACAGTTGGAATTGACGAATACAAAGGACATGTGCACATGTAGAGCCAGGATCGTGTACCTGGACTCCAGTTCAGAGCTTGGGTGGTAGCATAGATCCGCACCCCCAGTTCTAGTTTGTGGCTATGCCTAGTTGAGTTTTTTTTCTGGGCGTCGACCACCAGTTTCAGAGACGCCTAGTTGATTCGTTTTCCTAGGCGTAGAGCACAACGTCCAGTTGAGTCATTTTCCTGGACGTAGAGCATCATTAGTTTCAGAGACCCGGTTGAGTATTCCCAGACACGTCCAGTTGAGTCATTTTCCTGGACGTAGAGCACAGAGATATCTTTTTCAGAAGTTTTCAGAAAAATATTTTCAGACAAAAGAAAAGTATGGTTTTCAAGAAAGTTTTCAGAAGCAGAGTTTTTCACATAAAAGATGTTTTAGAACCTAGATTTTGAAACTAAAAAGTTTTCATATTAGTTTTTGAGTTTTGTCCACTCACTTAGATCGTATAGCGATTTAACCCCCACCCCAGTCTTTGTATCTTGCAGGTTTCTCAGAGGACGTGCTCAGAAGGACGGATACTGATGCAGTCACTAGGGATGGAGTCCACCAGCACAGAGTCAGATAACATGAGAGTCCAGTCAGAGTCAAAGTAAAGTTCCATATATACACTAGTGTTGTATAATTCATTATGAGTGTCTGTTAATGTTTGTAAAGAAAAGTAGTTTTGAGTATACAGTTATGAGTAACAAAAGTATTTATATTGATAAGTTGGGTTATGGTCCCCATGCATGACATTGCATTTGAATAACTTAGAATACAGTCGGGAAGTCAGAGGCTAATGGGGTTAGTACTGCTATCCTCTGCCGGTAACATTTCCCAGATCAGGGATGTTACAAAGATGGTATCAGAGCATGGTCTAGGGAGTCAGTGACTGCAGTGGACAGAGTGCTGGGGTCTTGTATACACAGTATGTCCGGGATACTCGTATATGAGGCACTACCTCTCCAGTATCCGATCCTCGAGTACGTCCTCAAAGCTCCATAGACAGGTTAGTAAACCTTCTTAGATCATTCAAATATCATTCCTTGTAAGAACAATTTCACTCTAGATACCGGATAAGAAATTTTTTCGAGATTATACCGATCTAGTACCAGGAAAATTATAAAGCCATGGAACCAGACAGAAGAATTTTAAGAAAGGTTATCAGGAAAGTGAGAAAAGAAAGCTATAAGAAAGCATCCAGGAATACATAAGAGTATAGGTAGTCAGAATTAAAGAACAGTAAGAAAATGGAATAAGGTAGAGAGATTTTGAGGATGTCTACCCAGGAATATGTTAGGCGGAATAGAAAAGCCCGAACAAGTAATAGAGCGCCTAAAAGAAAGATCCATTCCCTCCCTAGAACACTTCTTTAAGCCGAACCGATAATCTTCAAGTACTTCTTATAGATAGTAAAGTCCCATGAGTACCCATTCGAGAAAATAGGAAGAAAAAGAAAAGTTAGGAAGCAGAGTAAGATACAGAAGGTAGATATCTAAGTAATTGAAAGTAAATAGAGATAGAGAAATAGAAACAGATAAGAAATGATGAAACCTATAGTAATAAGAATTAGAGATATGGAGCTAAGTAATAAAGGATAACACTAGAACTAGTAGTAAAGATGAGTATAGTAAGATTAGACTAGAGTAAAAGCCGAGTAAATCTAAAAAGGTTCAATCCCTCGAGCAAGATACATTTCTTCCTCAAAAGAATTTCTCCGAGTTGATTTAATATTTTTCCGAACTATCTCGTATAGGTAGTAAGTTCCCCCGAGTATCAAGGACGATCATGAAACCCTTTAATGGATACGGAAATTCCATAGAGAGAGAGAGAGACTTAAGATCTTCCGAACTCAGGCTTGTAGGCAAACAAGATGAGTGGCAATCGAAACAATAGTTAGCTCCCCTAGCCAAGAGATCCAATAGATAGGGCTTCAACCTACCCAGATCTTCACTCTTTCGAGATACCAGCTAAGGAAGCTATCCTGATAGAGTCTATCTCATACCCATCCTACATGAGCAATAGGCTCCATCAAGACATAAAGTACTTGAACAAGGATGGAGAAGCTCCCCGAGCTATAAAGAAAAAGACCGATGAGGTGTAAGCAGTTCCTATTAGCATGAGTATAGACGACCATAAGAAAACCCAATGGGGGTTCTATTTTAAGAAATAAAACTGACCTTAAAAGACCACCCACTTAGGAGAAAGATCAAGGAAGCTTCGAGAATATAAAGAAGGAAACCTAGGACAGCTCAAAGATTAAGGTAAGTCAGAGTAAGGTTTGTTAGACCATTAAAAGATCACAAGTAGATCAAAAATCGTAGAACCTACAGATAAGCTGAGCCAGTAAAGATCCTAGGAAAGTGTAAGAATAGGCCTATGAAATTGGAAATATTTAAGAAAGTGATAAGAGTATCAGTATGGACGATATGATAAAGAGACCAAATCGGGGTTTATAGCAAGAAAATAGGTTGAAATTCAAGAACCAGATATAGAGGAATGACTCACAGTTATCTTAGTAAGGAGTATAGTAAGGAAATAGAAAATGAAAATGGTATGAGAAATGAGAAGAGTAACAAAGAAATTTAGTATATTTGGGCACAAGATAACATAATGAAGAAATAATAGAGTAAAGAATCGATAATAGTTATGGGACCCTAGAGCTTAGTAAAGAAAATAACTAGTGAAGGAGAGCAAATGATAAGATTAGACAAATCACGAGATGGCTCATGTTATTGAGAAGAAGTAGGATTTTAGGAAGAGCGTAACGTTTGGATCAAAGATTTAGTAGAGGACGCCCTTAGTAGTTGAAGTAAATAGAGTTTTCAAGAAGAGTTAAGGAGTAAGGAGTTGAGAAACTAAAATAAGAAAGAAACCTCTGTAGCAGATGAGTCCCTTAGGAAAGATAGCAAAGAGATTATAGTAGTATCCAGGGAAAGAACATAGTAACCGCAGAAAGATAAGTAATCAGAAAGGAATAAAGAGACAGTATTAAGGAAAATCATTAAGGAGTTTGCTTCTAGAAGGACTTGGTATGAGATGCAGAGTGATTGATTGATAAAGTGTCCAGGAGTAAAGTTAGAAAAAGGTAAGTCAGAAAAGTTTTAGCGGTAGTACCCAGTGTAGAAATGAGATACCAGACGGATATACACGACAGTCTTAGGCAAAAGTATGTGTCATTGAGACACCGTAACAGAAAAGCCTCAAGACTAGTTCTCGCCATCCAAACCTCGATCGATACCAGTAACAAGGATGGACCTGGAGTATAACCCATAGTAGTTTCAGTTATAGGGCGAAGTAGAAGAAAAAGTGAAAAGGATAACAGATATAGATACTGAAAGTAAAATTGTCAAGGTGTAACAACAAACAGGAGAGAAAATACTAAGTAAGTACTGACAGAAGAGTAGTATGATATAAAACCAAGGAAATAAGTTTGTTATAGTATGGAAATCAATAAAGAGAGGATATTCTAGCATGCAATCGAGTATAGAAGACGAGTTGATATAAAAGAATAGTAAGGAAAGATCAAGGAGTTGAGACTTACAGATGTAGTCCAAGAATGAACAAGAGAAGCTAATGAGAGTCAGAAAGGAAGTGTTAAGTTAGAACAGTGCCAAAATAGTGTAGTAGTTAAGTGATAACCGATATTTCAAGAAACCAAGGTCTGAGGATATGATAATTTCATAAAGGAAGAAAATATTCCCCGGTAAGAAGGCATGAACATAGACCAAGGAAGTTCTTAATAGATGGTAGAATGAAGATAAGGATGAAAATAGTACTAAGAAAAGTTTAGGGAGTGGAATTGTTAAGGTGCAAAGACGGTAGGAAGAAGTACTTAATAAGTAAAAGGTAATGGTAAGTAATAACAATATTGTAAGTAACGACTTTTGTAAGCAAAGGATATAGGCTTTAATCAGGACCAAACCGAGAGGTATCACTAAGAAGTTATTCAGGGGTAACACTTTAGGTACAAGTAGCGTTATTAAACAATATTAGTAAGTTAGAAAACCCCAAAACCCCTTAGGGAGCGGGAATTTTGGTACTTGAAGAAGAGAAGCGTATATATTGCTGAAGGTTGTAAAGGATGTATAGAGGGTTAACAGTTAAGTGATGAGAAAGAATAATAAGATCAAGTTGAACAGATGGAACAAAGGAATGCTAAGTACATGTAGAATCTTTAGTAAGAGTTAAAGTATTAACCACTAAGAATCTGATCAAATTATATAACGGTAGAGCATAAGTAAAGACATATAAGAAAGAGATCTTGGAGATAAGGAGCATGGAGTACAACTACAGAATCAAGAAGATCAAGTAGCTAGTAAAGGTTAGAGACAAGAAGATAAATACAGTAGCATCTCAAGATAGTCTTGAAACTAGGAAGACCGTGAGTGAGACATCAGAAAGGATTCGAGGATGAATCTTATTTAAGGGGGGAGAAATTATAACGACCGATAATTTTTACTACTACCCACAACGATACTATTACGTATGGGACGAAGGCACGAAGAATAAATTATATTGAGGCTCAAACATGCTCACAAGATGACCTTGGGGACAATCAGTAAATTTCTCAAAGTCTCGGGACGAGACTATACCGTGTTACCTTTGGACCGCCTATAGTATTTGGGGCGTAACTTTTTCGTACGATCTCTGATTTTTATGAATTTTATATTTTCGGTAAGCTGAGACCGAGACCTACAACTTCCACGTTGAACATTTGTCCAAAATCAAACCGGAACCAAGTCAAAAACGCAAGTCAAAATCTGGATGAATATTAATTTCGGACCCAAATGTAAAAATCTCAAACTTTCTTTAAACTTCCACACTCTTCTCAAAGTTTCCAAATATCATACACCCCTACTATAAATACAACACACTATTCATAAATAAAAAATTTTGGGAAAGAAATTGAAGAAGAAAACCATGAGAAATGATATGATACATGGAGCATCAAGAAAACAAGCCTCGAAGTATGGATCCAAGCATCCAATGATGAAGCCTAATAATCCATTCAAGTTATTTGGCAATGAAGGGGTTGAAAATATATAAGTGAAGGCCTCCTATAGGGGTTAATGATAGTGTTTATTTTAGAGTGGGCCAACTGTTAGGGGCCCTAGGTTTTAATATTGGTGTTTATTCTAGAGTGGGCCAAATGTTAGGGGCCCGAGATTTTATTTGTAATAAGGATTATTACATAGGGTTATTTCTGGTTTTTTAACATATTACAATTAGGGTTTCCATTGTACTATTTAAACAAGCTTTTCATTAATAAAATGGATGAATGTTTTATCCTAAAAATTAATATTTCCTTTAGGCACTTTGGTGGTGAGGCCGTGGATGGCTAACCATGGAAGAGTGGATTCTCTTCAAAACTTATCAAAGGGGGTTGCTGTCCTTTGTGGCGTTTCAAGCAATTAGGGGTTCGTGAGGCTTTGTTCTTCGCGGGTTTCTAATCTTCAAACCTTGTTATGCTTTCCTGGGCACTCATAACAATCTTTTGTGGGTTTCACAAGCTTTGTTCCTGCAGGGTTCACATGAGTTGCGTGGATAACAATCTTTTGTGGGTTTGCTTGGCTTTACTCCATGCAGGTTTTCATCAGTTGTTATCATAACAATCTTTTGTGGGTTTCATAGGCTTTGTTCTTGCGGGGTTCACAGGATTTGCGTGGATAACAATATTTTGTGGGTTTGCTTGGCTTTGCTCCATGCAGGTTCTCATCAGTTGGTATTCAGAGCTTTGGTTACCGAGCAGGTTATATCTTATAGTTTGTGTCTTTTTAATTTTTTTCTTTCTTTCTTTTTTTATGATTTTTTTTCTTTGAGTCCCGTTTCTGTTAATTTTTTTTCTTTTCTTTGAGTCATGTTTCTGTTAATTCTTTTCCATTTCTTTGAGTTATGTTTATGTTATTTTTTTCTTTTCTTTGAGTCTCGTTTCTGTTAATTTTTTTTTCTTTTGCTTTTCTTTGAGTCATGTTTCTATTAATTTTTTTTCTTTTCTTTGAGTCCTGTTTCTGTTAATTTTTTTCTTTGAGTCCTGTTTTTGTTAATTTTTTTTCTTTTCTTTTCTTTCTTTTTATTTTGTCATCCTGCATATGTTGGATTTAAAAATTTCAAAAAAAAAAAGAAGAAAAAAATGTGGGCTGTGGAAAAAAAACACAAATCTTGCGCCACAAAAAAAGAACAGAAAGACAAATCAGATTTGGTTAGAGATAAAATGTTTGGACATTACAGATTGACCTTAAAGATTCGAGGACGAATCTTCTTAAAGAAGGGGAGAATGATATGATACAGGGAGCATCAAGAAAACAAGCCTCGAAGTATGGATCCAAGCATCCAAGGATGAAGCCTAATAATCCATTCAAGTTATTTGGCAATGAAGGGGTTGAAAATATATAAATGAAGCCTCTTATAGGGGTTAATGATAATGTTTATTTTAGATTGGGCCAACTGTTAGGGGCCCTAGGTTTTAATATTGGTATTTATTCTAAAGTGGGCCAAATGTTAGGGACCCGAGATTTTATTTGTAATAAGGATTATTACCTAGGGTTATTTTTGGTTTTTTAACATATTACAATTAGGGTTTCCATTGTACTATTTAAACAAGCTTTTCATTAATAAAATGGATGAATGTTTTATCCTAAAAATTAATATTGCCTTTAGGCACTTTGGTGGTGAGGCCGTGGATGGCTAACCCCGGAAGAGTGGATTCTCTTCAAAACTTATCAAATGGGGTTGTTGTCCTTTGTGGCGCTTCAAGAAATTAGGGGTTCGTGAGTATTTGTTCTTCACGTGTTTCTTATCTTCAAATCTTTTATGCTTTCCTGGGCGCTCATAACAATCTTTTGTGGGTTTCACATGCTTTGTTCCTGCGGGGTTCACAGGAGTTGTGTGGATAACAAACTTTTGTGGGTTTGCTTGGCTTTGCTCCATGCAGGTTTTCATCAGTTGCTATCATAACAATCTTTTGTGGGTTTAAAAGGCTTTGTTCTTGCGGGGTTCACATGAGTTGCGTGTATAATAATCTTTTATGGGTTTGTTTGGCTTTGCTCCATGCAGGTTCTCATCAAGAAAGAAAGAAAGAAAGAAAGAAAGAAAGAAAGAAAGAAAGAAAGAAAGAAAGAAAGAAAGAAAGAAAGAAAGAAAGAAAGAAAGAATAAGAAAAAGAAGAAGAAGAAGAATAAGAAGAAAAAGAAAAAGAAGAAGAAATAAATAAAGAAATAAATAAAGAAAGGGAAAAGAAGAAATGAGAAGAGAAAGAAGAGTGAGCAAAAATGTTTTTACCCATCATTGAGAGCTTGAAAAGTGAGGACAACCGAGAATAAGAAAGGTAAGAAATTCATGACCCATTTTTAAAATTGGTGAGTTTGATGATTTGATACTTGAATAGTGTTGTGTGTATGAGTATGATGAAGCGTGAGTGATTCTTTTTGCCTTGATTCAATGGAAAAGTTGATAAATTTTATTTGTTTAAGGAATTGGGTGTATGTTGGTAAAGTGGATTAAATGAATTAAAGGTTAAATTCTTGATAAACTGATGGATTATGCATATAGAATGGAGTGTAAATGATGTATTGTATGTTGATTTTTGGTTTGGAAGTGTGTATATAGAGTGGATTTGGATGATTTGAATTTTGGGTGAAACTTGAAGAAGAAATCAGAAGCCTGGAAACGCAGTTCGCGTCGTGACGCAATGAGGTTTTCACGTCGCGACGTAAGAGGGAAAAGATAACCAAATTCTGGACTCTGTACGTCGCGACGCGAGACACAGAACCTCCACAATATCGGTTTTAAACCCTCAATTCCACTTTAAAGTGTTAGAGACCACCCTTAGGGTCTCGTATCAGTTTGAACACATATCCTGTATCAAATTATAACCGTCGTAAGCCTTGTGTATATAATATGGATGAATATTTAAGTACCAAAAGTATCGAGGTTATTTTACTACGATTGATTCTAATTGAATTCTAATCATAGGTTATCCGCATAAACCACATTCTCATTTGATCAAGGATCCAGTGCTAGCTAGACTCAAACACAGTGAGTGGACACTCTTTCTTTAATTAATTTTCATTTTATTGTTTTGATAACAGACTTATATTTTACGCTTTAGGGCGTTAGAAGATTTCTTTTTCAGTTATTATTCATATATAGTAATGTTTTGAGAAAGTAAATGATTTTTAGAAATATTGTTTACAATTTTAAGATTTAAAGTATGATTTTCATGTTTTCGGGGCAAGAGGTAAAAACTCACCCCAGTATGTAACTTGAGATACAGTTAGAATTGACGGATACAGAGGACATGTGCACATGTAGAGCCATGATGACGACATAAGATCGTGTATCTGGACTCCAGTTCAGAGCTTGGGTGGTAGCATAGATCCGCACCCCTAGTTCTAGTTTGTGGCTATGCCCAATTGAGTCGTTTTCCTGGGCGTAGACCACCAGTTTCAGAGACACCCAGTTGAGTCGTTTTCCTGGGCGTAGAGCACAACGTCCAGTTGAGTCATTTTCCTTGACGTAGAGCATCATCAGTTTCAGAGACCCGGTTGAGTATTCCCGGACACGTCTAGTTGAGTATTTTTCTTGGACGTAGAGCACATAGATATATTTTTCAGAAGTTTTCAGAAAAATGTTTTCAGACAAAAGAAAAGTATGGTTTTCAAGAAAGTTTTCAGAAGCAGAGTTTTTCACATAAAAGATGTTTTGGAACCTAGATTTTGAAACTAAAAAGTTTTCATATTAGTTTTCAGTTTTTCCATTCACTTAGATCGTATAGCGATCTAACCCCCACCCTAGTCTTTGTATCTTGCAGGTTTCTCGGAGGACGAGCTCAGGAGGACGGATACTGATGCAGTCACTATGGATGGAGTCCACCAGCACAGAATCAGATATCATGAGAGTCCAATCAGAGTCAAAGTAAAGTTCCATGTATACACTAGTGTAGTATAAGTCATTATGATTGTCTGTTAATGTTTGTAAAGAAAAGTAGTTTTGAGTATACAGTTATGAGTAACAAAAGTATTTTATATTGATAAGTTGGGTTATGGTCCCCATGCATGACATTGCATTTGAATAGGTTAGAATACAGTCGGGAAGTCAAAGGCTAATGAGGTTAGTACTGCTATCCCCTGCCGGTAACATCTCCCAGATCGGGGATGTTACAATAACCCGCGAGTACCAGTTACCCGCGGGTATGCTTAGAAAAAAAACGTGTTTGTTGATCGGTCTCAGCCAAAACATTTTAAGAAATAAAAATAAAAAAAAAAAAAATATACTATATACATATATAATAAATAATAAATAAATAAGAATAATAATATATAATATTATACACACCATATATATTAATACACATGTGTATGCAATATATAAATAAATAATAGCAATAAATAATAAAGTAATAAATAAAATATTAGGTGATAATAAGGGTTAATTATATATTGGGATAATAAATAATAATTAAATAACAGCCGAGTATTGAATAGAAAAAATAATAAGGATAATAAATTATATGAGTGTATTTAATAACGCAATATGTTACATATTTCAGGAGCAGGTTAACAAACAAGGTACATTGTTTGAAATCCTCATAGAGTTAAGTAATTTTCTTACTGTACCGCATGACTAGTGTATAAGAATTGAGTGGTACGTTTGATGTGGTTGTTGAATAGTGTTGGAGTCGATTAGGTTTAATATGATTATATTTTTTTATTGTGACTATTGTGATGGTTGTTTCCTGCTACTGAATTTACTGTTCAATTTCATTGCATCGCATTCAACATAAATAATACATAAACTGTTGGGGCGGATGTGGGGACCTTTAGGGTCAGATCAGTATTTCGAGCAGCGGAAGTGGGTCTAACCCTTGGATATCAAGCATGTATGTATTTTTAAATATTTATATGAAATACTATATTTCATTTCAAGTGAATAGGAAAAAATGGGGATGAATTAGAGTCTGGAAAAACCAAAACAGGATAAAAACCAGATCCAACACACTTGGTACACGTCGCCCGAACCGAACGCGCGCATGTGTTGCTGCGCTACAACGCTGCACAAGCAGCTGCTTGGGTTGCAGTATTTTTTTTTTAAATTCTAAAAACCTTAAACACATTTTAAAAGACCACCTAAAATAATTTTAATTTCAAAACCAACATCAACACATGTTATAAAAAAAAACACACACACACACACACATATATATATAAATTTATGTTAATGTCTAACATAAGCATTTTGACCCAATCACAAGCATATCGTATTTATGCTTTCAAAACATCCATACATAATTCATTAGCCTAATTTCAACATCAAGCTATGTTATTATGTATCTAATATATAATACATCACTATATGTTTCACTAATGAAAACATAACTTTAGAGAAGATCAAACTTACCTAGTAAGCTTGATTCCAATATCGAATCTTCTTCTCCTTGTTGAAATGTTATAGAGAACTTCCAAAGTTAGCAAGTTTGACTCCAAGATCCAATCTTGATTCCAATGCTAGCAAGCTTCATTCCAAGATCCAATCTTGATTTCTCCTTGTTGAAATATTGTAGAGAACTTCCAAAATTTCTCTAAACATTTTTTACTTAGGCTAATATTTCTAAATTTGGCTTGTTTTAGCTTTCACAAGCTTAACTTCTTAAGCTCAAGCCTAATTAAAAACTTGCTCAAGCTTGCCTTTTATAGCATAAGTTATGCAATTTTTATTAATAAAAGTCTTAATCAACTTTTAGGCAGGCTTAATCCAATTTGTCCAAATATGTATAATTAGGTGTGACTAATCACCTTAGTCTACCACTTTGATTTAGTCTAGTTAAATCAAGACAAATACACATATTATTACATATTTATAATTACCAAAATATCCTTCAATGGTAGAGATATTTATGAAATTACAACAAAGTCCTTTTGTGATTTTGGATAATCCAATTGGGTAAAAGTAAATAATTAATGTTACCCAATAAACACTTAATTATTTTAGTTGATAATTATAATATCAAATATTATTTATTATAAAAAATTATCAGCTACCCAAGTACTCAACGAGTACACTTCATATTGTGGGACTCTATAAGTACAAAAACGTTCGTCATATAAGCGTAGCTTATATGTATGCAATTCGACCACTTTCGAATTCGCGAAGAACACGAACGACCTTTCTGAACTATACAAGTCGAGGTCATCATATATGTTTAACAATCCCTCTGTCATAGGCTATCCGAGTTGTGCTTAGGTAACATATATTACACTGTCAAGTTTCAGAGACACACATCTCATGTCGACATGTCCACGATTCTTTACAATTAATCAGAACATCATTTCTAATATAGGTGATCCACCATATGCGATCAACTTTGGCCAAAGTCTTAAGAATCGTGACGTACTCACATAGATACCTAAACCGCTTATGGTACATAACGGGCCGGTGGATCCAATCTTGATTCACACTTGATTAACGAGTGCATCAGTCCACACTTAACGAACATCTAGCAGTCAAACCATGAAACTGTAGGGGTTTTATGGCGAAAATCCAGTAACGCAACGGAAACGCGGAAAATCAAAATTTTCCAATTTCAATAATTTTTCTTGGATCAATTAAATAAACTTATTTATTTAATTACCCAATACTTAAAAATTGAAATTTTACACAAGAAATTAAATTTCTTGGTAATTGCTGAATTGGCCCAATAGTTTGTAAATTGATCATTTTAGTCATTAAATTGTCAATATAATTTTGGATGATTCTAAATCATTATAAAATGATTTCAACATGTCCAACACATCAAAATCAGATTGCAACAAAATCCCCAAAAAAATCCAAATTGCAGAATAGACGCACATTTGTCAGTTTTTGTAATTTGGTCCATTTTTGTTCAAAACATGTCAAGATCAAATCAAATAAACTCAAAAAATTAATATGCATCATATAAACACCATAATAAAATCACATATATGAAAAGCCCCAAATTGGAAGGGTTAAGAACCCTAATTTTACAATTTCTTCAAATTGATAAAAATATACCAAATCAATTAAATCCAACACTTTAATTCAAACTTTACCACACCAAACAAGTTTTACCATCATGAAAAAATCTAGAACAATTCTAGGTCATCAATGAATGGCTTAGAAA
Organism: Zanthoxylum bungeanum; assembly: GCA_019454045.1. Taxonomy (NCBI): domain Eukaryota; kingdom Viridiplantae; phylum Streptophyta; class Magnoliopsida; order Sapindales; family Rutaceae; genus Zanthoxylum; species Zanthoxylum bungeanum. Next base: position 36,943 of record SKCR01047326.1, read on the forward strand.
CTCTAGAATGACAACTTGATTATCAAATAATTAAAAGAGAGCTTATGAAATCATTTCAAGCTCACTTGGATACCATATGCTTTCATCTTTCAAACAAGTTCATAACCTTTAAAACACAAACTAAAATTGTAGAGACAACATCCTAGCAACACATGTTGAAGCTAAGCATGATAGAAACATTTTCTTAGTTGAAAGATTTAAAGAAAAACTTACAAAATCAAAGTATTCCAAGCTTTTCCTTTTATTCTTCAACTTTTGCTCTCAACTCTTTTGTGTTTATTTTTGGTAACTTGTTAACCTCATCCATGAAAAATGAAACAAAACAATATATACTCCCAAAATTACCCTTGGCCGAAAATTGGGATGCATATACAATATCTAGATATATTTTTTTTCAATTAAAGTTTACTTTATCAACTTGCATCTTTGATCATTACACATTTAATGATTTATTAACAAGTCAAATAAGCAACTTAAGTCATCTCCAAAAATATCAAAACTTAAGATATTATATTTTTAATTAACTTTTTTAACAATTAAATAATATTTAAATATTAATATTTTAAATATATGTATTATATTTACTTTAAATGTCCAAATACATATAATATTATGATATATGTCAAATATCACAATTTGATATTTAATTAATGTCTATTTAATAAAATCTATCATTAAATACAAATACACAATAATTAGGAAATGACCATTAAGTCCCATTGTATGTATTTTTCGTTTAACCTTTAAACGACTTATAAATAATCAGTATTATTCATAAAAGTTGCCCTAGTGCTCAACGAGTATATTTCACTAGTGAGACTCTCTAGAATCAGACATATCTGTCACGAAATCCAATTTCGTATCCATAATTTACCCACCCATAATTTATGACGACCACCGATAAACTCGCTGAATCATACAGGTCGAGGTCATGGCATATGTTTAATTACTCTGTCACAGGTATCCGAATATATCACGGAGATATAGATGTAAACATCAAATCTCTATATGGACAATCTCGTTGACGACTCTATTAACAATCTCTAAAAGAACACTTAGAACTTACTTCTAAAGTGTACCACGGGCCCATGGTTTTTATCTGATTTCTAATCATATATGGACTACATGTGCTCTGTACACAGAACTGACGGATTCTATCTCGATACACACATGACACCCAACGAACAGGCGGAGGTCTGATCTGAATAGATCTGTGACGTGACTGCCATCTAAGTATGGAAGATGTCTCATGTGCCCACAGTGGTATCTCAAGTCGAAGAATCACAAATGTTACTCAACCCAAGAAGATTCTTATTGACGTTGGTGTATCATCCATTAAGAATCTTCAGTGAGTCGTTCTGTGTTTATCCGCTATAAACACTTACACGTCTATACGAGTCTCCAATACTCATGGTTCATTGAGAAACCATTGGAATCATATATTCCAGTATACGACATGTACCGGTCTCAACGGGTTTACTTTACTGACCAAGTAGTGTAAACCTTGACCAGGAACTGTCTAAGAATGACAACGTCATAATACAACTCAATGTCAGTTGTGACGCTTTTGTAACTGCATCATGACTAATCATTCTAAGGTCAATTACGTCTTTACCATATAAAGAGATATGTTATATTATAGAAACTGCTTATTTTATTCATAATAAAACGTTTACAATAGTATTTACAAGTAAATACAACTGGGAATTGGCGCTTTGAGCACCAACCCCAACAAAATCTCCCATTTGCTCTAGTGCCAATATCGATTGTATCTAATACCCATTGACTCTACATCTTTATCAAATAAATTCATAGGTATAGCCTTCATAAGCGGGTCTGCTAAATTATCTTCACTCGGTACCTTGCAGACAACAATATCTCTCGAATGATGTGGTACTTGCGTTCCACATGCTTTGACTTCTTTTGCGCTCTCAATTCATTTGCTTGTGCAATGACTCCAGTATTATCACAGTATAACAGAATCGCATTCTCGATACTTATGACAACTCCCAATTCTGTGATAAAGTTCTTAATCCATACAGCTTCCTTTACAGCTTCAGAAGTTGCAATGTATTCCACCTCTATAGTGGAATCTGTTGTTGACCCATGTTTGGAACTCTTCCAACAAACTGCACCTCCTTTAAGGGTAAATATTAATCCAGATGTAGACTTTCTATCATCATGATCCGATTGGAAGTCGGAATCTGTATACCTATTAACTTGCAGTTCACTTCATCCATAAATAATCAACTTATCCTTAGTACCTTTAAGATACTTCAGGATATGTTTAATGGCCATCCAATGGTCATTGTCTGAATTGGACTGATATCTACTGGTTATGCTAACAGCGAAACTAATATCAAGCCTAGTACATAACATGACATACATTATGCTACCTAAACATGAAGCATAAGGTTGGTTAGACATTCTAACTTCTTATCTTCTGTTTGCGGACTCATCTTCTTTGAAGATATGATTCCCATCTCTGAACGATATATTTGTTGTCTTACAGTTAGCAAAATTATACCGTTCCAAGATTTTATCTATGTACATTGATTAGGATAACCTAATCAGCTTCCTTTCTCTATCTCTATAGAGTTTTATGCCTAAAACATAGGAAGCATCTCTCAGGTCCTTCATGGAGAAATTCTTACAGAGGTAAGCTTTGACGCCTTGCATCATCTCTATATCATTCCCAATGATTAGGATGTCATCAACATAGAGGACTAAAAATACCACCATGCTCCCACTGGCCTTCTGATACACACATGATTATCTGAATTCTTGAGAAAACCAGACAATCTAATAATCTCATCGAATCGAAGATTCCAACTTCGTGAACCTTGTTTAAGTCCATAAATGGACTTCTTAAGCTTACATACCATACCCGAGTTCTCGCTGGACGTAAAACCTTCCGGCTGTTCCATATAGATTTCTTCATTAAGAAATCCATTTAGAAAAGTCATTTTGACATCCATTTTCCAAATCTCGTAATCATGATAAGCAGCTATAGAAAGCAAAATCCTAATAGACTTAAGCATTGCTACTGACGAAAAAGTTTCATCGTAGTCGATGCCAGGTCGTTGTGTGTAACCTTTTGCTACCAGTCGGGCCTTATAGGTTTCAACCTTTCCATCAGGCCCGCGCTTCCTCTTGTAAACCCATTTACAAACGATGGGAATAATTCCTTCGGGAAGCGGAAGCAAGTCCCAAACTTGATTCTCATGTATTGAGTCGAACTCGGATTTCATGGCACTTTGCCACTTCACGGAGTTGATGTCCAACATCGATTCTCTATAGGTAAAATGGTTAGTCTCTTCAACTAAGAGAACATTGAGACTCTTCTCTTGTATCAAATACAAGCGTTCATGGGGTTTAGATACCTTTTGTGATCTACGAAGTGTGTGTGTTGAAGGTTTTTCATCTACTTGAACTTCAGGTTCCTCCGTTGGTTCGTTGTTTTCAGGTCGGACTTCATCAAGTTCAACTTGTCTATAATTACCACCTTCTGACAAAAATTCTATCTCTATAAATTTTACGAAGTGAGCTATGAACACATTTCGATGCTCGGTATCATAGAACAGATATCCATTCGTATTCGAAGGATATCCAATAAACCTAAACTTTTGCCCTCGAGGCGAAAGCTTATCTTACTGAGCCATCCTGAAATAGGCAGGACAACCCCAAACCTTAACATAATTAAGATTTGGTTTCCTACCGGCCCATATCTCATATAGAGTCGTAGGAACAGCTTTTGAAGGAATCTTATTCAGAAGATGTGCAGCTGTTAAAATATAGTAGCCTCATAAGTAATAGGGCAAATCTGTAAAACTCAACATAGATCGGACCATATATATCCAATAAAGTCTGATTTCTTCCCTCAGAAACTCAATTGTGCTGTGGAGTACTTGGAGGAGTATATTGAGCGAGAATCCCATTCTCCTTCATATAATCTATGAACTCACTGCTCATATATTCGCCGCCTCGATCAGATCGAAGGCATTTAATATATTGACCAGTATGTTTTTCTACTTCATTACGGAACTCTTTGAACTTTTTGAAGGTTTCCGATTTATGTCTCATCAGATAGACATAACCATACCGTGACAGATCATCTGTAAAGTTAACGAAGTATGAATAACCACTGTGAGCAATCTGACTTAGTGGACCACATACATCATAATGTACGAGTTCCAGTAAATTAGTGGCACGATGTCCAACACCAGAAAATGAGGCTTTGGTCATCTTACCTTGAATACATGATTCACAAGTTGGATAGGGTTCAATGGTGAGATCTGGTATCAAACCATTCCTAACCAATTGGGTAAGGCGTTTAACACCTATATGACCTAGCCTCATATGCCAAAGTTCAGTATTATTAACTATAGGTAAACTACGTTTATTAATCCTAATATTTAAAATATCTTTAGAAGTTTGCAATGTGTAATGACCATGCTCATTTGGACAACAAAAGATCTGAATATTACGTTTATCATA
>SKCR01047327.1:0-41135 GCA_019454045.1 Zanthoxylum bungeanum
GGTCTTGGATCTATGGCGCAGTCGGGCACAAGTTGTCAGTGTCGTGGCCCTTCTGCTGATGGAAATAATAGTAAAGGTTGAGATTGAAATGTGGTGGTGGTGGGTTTGGGATAGGTTTGGCTTCTAAAGGCTTTAGGAGTCCCTGCCTCTTCAATTTCTCAAATACCTTAGACAAAGGTCTCCCAAGGTTAGAGAACCTCCGGTTCCGGACAGCAACCACCTCCGCTAACACGGGCTTGGTACCTGACATACCTCCAACAGGCCTCCTATTCAGGCCAAAGAACTTCCTGTTTTCTGCTTCCTCCTCTTCAATGTCCATGACAGTCTCCCTCAACTGCCGGAAGTCTACAATCATTGAGGTCATCCTCCTCAACTTACTGTAAATAGAGGGCTTTGTGCCCTTGATGATCATCTTGATTTGGTCCTTCTCAGAGGGCCTAGTCTGCATCTTCAGTAGCTGGCTTTCCAGCGATCCACATACTCCTTGAAGCTCTCATCCGGCTTCTGCTTATATTTCCAAGTCACGGAGTGACAAGTCAATCTCCAGGTCCGTGACATATTGCTTTAAGAAAGCATCAGCTAGCTCCCTCCAGTCCTCCTTAATCTGCTTGTCAAGGCTATGGTACCATACTACGGGTGCCCTTCGAGCGACATCACGAACATCTTTTGTACTTGGCGCTGAGACAGGCCAACTGAACTCATAACAGATACATACTGACGGAGATGCACCCTCGGATCCCCGTTCCCATTGAACTTAGCCAAATTCGGCATCTTAAACTGTGCCGGCAACTGCTCCTCAAACGTCATTGTCTCATAATCTAGCAAATCTTCATTCTTACCCCTCATCTTGCGGGTAACGGATTCAACCTGATCCCTGAGTTTCTGTATCTCTGCCTAAGACCCCAATATTATGCCCGCTGCATACTCTGCCATATCATCCTCAAAAGTGGGGACATCATCCCCCGATCTGACCGGAGGCACTTCCTGCCTTGTATTTTCTGAACTTCCCCCAGTACGAGACCCAGCAGCTATACCAGCCACAGCAGTAGTCAATGCCTGTAACTGTTCAGTGATCTTTGCAAGACTGTTCTCTAACTGATCCATTCGGGACACCTCATTATCTGATTCACTCATGCTTCCAACTGTTCTCTTAGTGAGTCTGGTTCCTTCCCTAACCCAAACGGTATCTATGGTGTCTTTTAAGACACGGATGGTGTTAACAAGGTATATGTATGCATGATGTGCATAAGAAGTATATAACATATACTAAATCAAATAAAATTCTCAAACAAATCGGCCTATTATCATTTTAGAAGCTTTTGGGACAACTGTCATAAGAGTGAACCCGTCCCAGTTTAAATGGCCCAACGAGTTCATGTCTTATGGCAAAGAGCCCAACTAAATCCAAATGATAATATTCCGAACACAATCATAAAATGGCCCATTGTTATTTAGAAGCCTTTTGGCCCAATCGTCATAAGATATGTTCTTGTCCCAGTTTAAATGGCCCAACAAGCCCATATCTCATGACAAAAACCCAGATGGATTCAAATAGCAATGTTCCCAAACATAAGCATACAAGGAAGATATTATAAACATAAAATAATAACTTCTACCGTGTGGCCCACCATCATTTCAAAAGCTTTGGGCCTAATTGTCATAAGATAGGAACCTGCCCTAGTTTAAATGGCCCAGCAAGTTTGCATTTTTGACAAAGAGTCCAATTCATCCAAATGATAATGGTCCTAAAGGACAAGGAAATATTTGTTATAGGCTATACAACCCGGTCTACGCATGGGTTCGTGGGAGTATGGATAAAGTCTCTCATCGGCGAAGGATGGTCCACAACTAGGTCTCCTCAATCAAGGGTTCGAGCAACCAAGTGAGCACACCCTTTTTTATACACTAAGGTACGTGCCAATGAGCTAAGGTGTGTGACAGACTGTCAAATGGATTTCCCATTGTAGATTCCCCAGAGGGAAGGTGGAGCGAGGCTCACTTAAATACCCAGCCTCTTAGGCTCTTATCGCTTGGTGTCAGGAATAAAAACGAGTCCTCCAAATTAGTCCATCACAATAGGCTACGAGTAGATGGCTATCTAGGTGCCTTCACAGCTTTTCCTTCTAGAAAGGTAGTGAGTGAAGGAAGACATCAAACCATTACCTAGCCTCAAAATGTCTTTGATCACAACCCTCATTTCACACATTTGTAGACACGGTTAATTAAAGCATAAATCTATACATTACAAGGCATTATTTCGGGGCCGATTCTCTATCCCCAGTGGAGTCGCCAGACTGTGGGACACAGGATCTGGGCGACGCATGCTGTTCCAGGCTCGGGGGCCTAGTTGGGAGTACGGAGTAGCCAACAGAGGACTAAACCGGAGAATAAGGGAGTCCCGCCACCCGGTGTGAACCGGACAAAGATTTAAGGCCGCACTCACCCCTCGCAAGGGAAGACCTCAACCATTGGGTTTGGAATGGTCCCTTACTTATGCAACTTGTAATGTAAAGATTTATGCAATAATCCAACCAAGCCTATGACATATATTTCCAAGTGCACCACAATCCTAGATTCACATGCTTAAGAGTATAGTTTACATCTAACATACATGAAACCAAATCTTATTGCCAAATTCACATGCTCAAAGGTAGGCCTTTGCAACAACAAGCACATAACGTCATAAGAATTCAATCATTCATGTAAATATAAACACAAACAGTCATGGTAACATTTTGCGTGTAATGTAAAGGAAATCAAAATGACGACAAATAATATTGTAGGCGCATAACAGAAATAGACAACTAGAGAGGTAATACAAATGCATAGCGTAAAAAAAGGGGTAACCATATACTAAGATGGACATGTCGTAATGTGATGCGAGAGGATCTGTTTACCGTATGCGTTCGTGCAGCGTTCGTATACGCGTTCGAACGGTAAATAGAAGGTTCTCGTTCGAGTAGCGTTTGTAAACGCGTTCGAACGGGAATGAAAAAGAATGCACACGTTCGTATGGCGTTTGTGAACGCGTTCGAACGGAAATGAAATAGAATACTCACGTTCGTGTGGCGTTTGTGAACGCGTTCGAACAGAAATGAAACAGAATACTCATGTTCGTATGGCGTTCGTGAACGCGTTCGAACAAAAATAAGACTTGATGCATGATAAGGCAAAATACATGCGCATTCGAGTTGCGTTCGTAAACGCGTTCGACGGGAACAGACCTGATGCATGAAATGGGACGCAATACATAAATGACAAATAGTACAATGCGAGGCGCGGCGAAGCATCGTGGTAAAGGATTTTAACCTCTTCAATTAGAGGACCTCTCATCGCACTTACTAAGCCCATGCGCTCGATCACATCATGCATACAAACATAAAGACAATCATATCAAACTAAGTATTCCCGATTGAACACATCTTACATCCAACCGAACACACATCAACAGGCGCGGCAAAGCATCGTGGTAAAGGGCTTTTAACCCCTCCCCATAGGGGGTCTTTCATTCCACTTACTAAGCCCATGCGTTCGATTGAACTATGCATAAAAAAAACATAAAGACAATCATATCAAACTAAGTATGCCTGATTGAACACATCTTACATCCAACCGAACACACATCAACCGGCGCGGCAAAGCATCGTGGGAAGGGGCTTTAAACCCCTCCCCATAGGGGATCTTTCATTCCACTTACTAAGCCCATGCGCTCGATTGAACTATGCATAAATAAGCAACATACAGAATTCAAGTGACGAGAAATAAATAACCCGAAGCAACACAAAACAAGAGAGGGTGCCGTTTACTCAAGTGGTACGTGGAGTTGTATCTCAAGTACAGACCGCACTACCGTCCATTCGGATTCGGCTACGGAATTTACGTCTGGGTTTCCATCCGATATACCTCAAGAGGCGACACGCCTTTCATTTTATCCAATGCCCACAACACACATCACATTCATAACACATACAATGGAGGGGAGGCTAGGGGTTGTGTTCACGGCCAAGAGAATGAGAGATGAAGAGAAGATTTTGCTTTGGCCGAGAGGTTGATATCTTCTAGGGTTAAGGTCTTGTGATTTGCGTGTGAATGAGGGAATATGTTGATGTCTTGGGCGTGTATTAGAGAGAGTGGAGAGAGGAGGTGGCTAGGTTAGTGCATGTTTATATAGAAGAGAGCTAGGGTTTGCCCTTGTCTCACAAGGAAGAGATCTAGTTTCCAAATTAGGAGTGATAGGAATGGTATATACAAGATTGAGGGGGGACAAAATATTTTAAATTAGGAAGTCAATTAATTTAAATTGGCGGATATCTTATTGAATTAGGAAGTCAAATAATTTAAATTGGTAGATGTCTTATTAGATCAGGAAGTCAAATATTTGATTAGCTTTGATTGGTTAGGATTGATTTTAATTAGGCATATCTTATTTTAATTTTAGTATATGAATTATTCAAATTAGGCATGATTTTAGTTTAAGTTGGTAATTGTTTATTTTATGTTTGGTATATGTTTTATTTAATTATTTAATTAATTTAATTATTATCTTATTTAGTAATATTTATTTATTTAAATTGGGATGTGTTTTATGGGCTTTGGGGGGCTAATTGGGCTGGGGCGCGAGGCTAGCAGCAAAACCAGAAATACCGACTCCGTTCGAACGCCAATTCGAACGTGGCACGAACGTCCGCAATCTGCCCGATGTTCGAACGAAGTAACGAATGCAGCACCAACGAAGACAGTGAACTTGTGGAATGAACTTGATGACGCACTTATTCTGAATTTCCCCTTCCGACCTCCGTTTCCCGCAATATCCTTAGCTAAAAAGGTAGTGCCTCAACTGAGACTCATCATCGGGTTTCACATGCGAAAATACAATGCCTACACTAAGCCCATGCGCTCGATTGAATCATACGTAAATGAGCAACATGCAGAATTCAAGTGACGTAAAATAATAAATGAATAAAGCAACATGAAACAAAAGAAGGTGCCGTTTATTCAAGTGGTACGTGGAGTTGTATCCCAAGTACAGACCGCACTACCGTCCATTCGGATTCGGCTACAGAATTTACGTATGGGTTTCCATCCTATATACCGCAAGAGACGACACTCTTTCATTCATCCAATACCCACAACACGCATCATACACACACAAGATTCAACAAATAATACAGTCAAAATAAGTAGCAAAAAATCAAATAAAGATGAGTGTGGAAAGTACCCTTAGGTCTAACCTTTTTGCCAACTTTCGGCCTTGCGTTTCACGGACGTCAGAAAGGATGAAGCTCCTCAACTTCTCCGGTTCACTGGTTTAGCGTCCTAGCTAACTGTCTTGCTGTTTTGCTTGTCGTTCGGTCTCCGTTCTACTATTGTTCGGTCTCCGTTCTGCTGCTGTTCGGTCTCTACTTTGCTACTCATTGTTCAGGTCTCCTGTTTTGACGTCTCAACGAACTTTTTCGAGTGTTTTTTCGGGGTTTTTAGTGTAGTTTTGTGTGGTTATTTCAAGGATTATAAGCGCAGTTTATGTTACTGTTTTAAGGGATTTTAGGGACTGTTTTGGGAGTGGTTTGGGCTGCTGTTTGGAGGTATACTTTCGGTGATGGAGGGCTGCTGTATGGGGAGATTTTCGGTGATGGGTAGAGGTTTATGAGGGTGCTGTTTTCGGTTATGGAGTGGAGGATATGAGGAGAATGGTTTGTGTTCTTCTTGTTGCTATTGCCGTGAATGGCTAAGGCTCTTTGTGTTATGATTTTTCTGTGAGTTATCCGTATGAGCTAGAGGAGTGCATGTCTTGGTTAGGGGTTGTTTATATAGAGAAGGGCTAGGGCTCTACCTTGTCTCACAAAGAAGGGATTTTGGCATTAAAGAGAGATATGATTGGTGTTGAGCAAAGAAAGTCAAAGATTGAGGGGGGACAAATCTTGGCTAGATTAGGAATACAAAATATTTAATTTGTTATGATTGATTTTAATTAGGCATGACATCTTTTTAACTTAGTATGTGATTTGTTTGGTTAGGAAGTTAATATATTTGATTTATCTTTATTAGGTATGATTATATTTATGTTTTATTTAATTGGTAAATGGTTTAAATATTTTATTTAATATTTAATGTTTAATTTAATTAAATTGGGATGTGTTTTATGGGCTTTGGGGAGCTAATCGGGCTGGGGTGCGAGGCCAGCAGCAAAACCAGAACACCGACGCCGTTCGAACGTCAATTCGAACGCTACACGAACGTCCGCAATCTGCCTGACGTTCGAACGAAGTAACGAACGCAGCACTAACGAAGACAGTGAACTTGTGAAATGAACTTGATGACGTACTTATTCTGAAATTTCCCTTTCCGACCTCTGTTTCCCGCAATATCCTTAGCTAAAAAGGTAGTGCCTCCAACTGAGACTCATCATCGGGTTTCACATGCGAAAATGCAATGCCTACAGTCGCCCCCACTTTGATGGGACTTGTGCAGTGTGTGACTTTGAACAATCCTATCAAAGTTATGCAATGCATTTTCACTTACCTGGCTCGGCTGCTGCCTCGAGCTGAGTTGGTGCTGCAGCGGACCTCGATCCTGGGACGGGGGCACCTCGACCCTGGGCACCTCGACCTAATACCGCTGACTATAGGGACCTCGCCCTCGAACTGATGATGTAGTGGGTACCTCGACCCTGGGCACCTCGACCCGGAACTACAACTGACAACGGGGGCACCTCGACCGTGGGCACCTCGACCCATACCGCTGACTATAGGGACCTCGCCCTCGAACTAATGATGTAGTGGGTACCTCGGCCCTGGGCACCTCGACCCAGAACTACAACTGACAACGGGGGCACCTCGACCCAATACCGCTGACTATAGGGACCTCGCCCTTGAACTAATGATGTAGTGGGTACCTCGACCCTGGGCACCTCGACCCGGAACTACAACTGACAATGGGGGCACCTCGACCCTGGGCACCTCGACCCAATACCGCTGACTATAGGGACCTCGCCCTCGAACTGGTGATGTGTCTCCATACCCGGAGTCGACATGATATGGGCCTCGCCCCCAAGCTGATATGGGCCTCGCCCCTTGGGGCTCATCCCAAAAACTGAAATTACGTTGACGCTGCTTGGCTCATTTCTGTCGCTTTCCCCTTTCTTCGAACCTGTGAACACAAAACAGAAACAAACACGAAGAGAATGCAATGTTACGTGTATGCATGAATGATTTCCTTATTCTGTTGGGTTAGGTCTTCTGCTAATTCCCGTGGTAACTGCTCGGTCTTCTCCCGCTCAGGCAAAGTATTACTTCAATCTGTCTACGTTGATCGACTCGGTGAACTCGTTTCCTTCCAAGTCTGATAACCTCACTGCCCCATTTCCCATTACCTTCTGCACTATGTAAGGTCCTTCCCAATTAGGTCTGAATTTTCCTCTCGGATCTGTCGTCGACGGCCTCGACTGCTTAAGTACCAAATCACCCTTTCTGATCTTGGTAGGACGCACTTTCTTGTTGAATGCCCGGGCTAGTCTCTTCTGATACAACTGCATGTGATACAAAGACTTCGTTCTCTTCTCATCCAATAGTGCTAACTGATCAAACCTCTGTGCGGCCCAATCCTATTCCGGTAATTCTGCCTCTGTTAATACCCTCATAGACTGTATTTCCACTTCTACCGGCAATACTGCTTCCATTCCATAGACCAAAGAGTAAGGTGTGGCCCATATTGCTGTTCTTACTGATGTTCTGTACCCCCACAAAGCATACGGTAATTTCTCGGCCCAATCTCTGCAATTTTCTGTCATCTTGGCTAAAATTGTCTTTATAGTCTTGTTGGCTGCCTCAACTGCCCCATTTGCCTGCGGCCTGTACGGTGATGACTTGTGGTGGCCTATCCCATACCTCTGTAACATTGCCTTCGTCTCTCCTTGAAACTGAACCCCGTTGTCTGTCACTACATGATGCGGCATACCATACCGACAAATGAGGTTCCGAGCTATAAACTTTGCCATCTGCTTTGCTGTAACATTACGGAATGATTCGGCTTCCACCCATTTCGAGAAATAGTCCACTGCTACCACTATAAAGCGATGTCTGTTTGATGCATTCGGTCGAATTTCCCCAATCATATCAATCCCCCATGCTGAGAAAGGCCACGGCTCTGACAACCCGCGCAACTCTGTGTGCGGTAAGTGATTCAAATTACCGTGTGCTTGACAATGATGACAGTGCTTTACCATCTTCGCGCAATCTGTTTCCATGGTTGACCAATAAAAACCTTGTCTCACTATCTTGCGGGACAGATTCAAACCGTTCATATGCGGACCGCATACCCCGGCGTGTATTTCCTCCATTACATGCCGAGCTTCTTCTTTTCTCAAACACTTCAATTGAATACCGTTTGCCTGCCTCTTGTACAGTTCCCCTTTCAAAATCACATACTGGGAAGCTAACTTCTGAATGGCTATTCTGTCTTTTCTGCCTGCCTCTTCCGGGAGTTCACCATGTTTCAGATATCTCTGAATGTCATAATACCAAGGTTTACCGTCGTCGACCTCAACTTCCAGAATTCTTTCTATCTCATAAACAGGTTTGCTTGCTGTTGTCAGTATCAACGGTCTCATCACTAACTTTTCTGAATTTTCCCAAGTCGCTGCTAGTGTAGCCAACGCATCTGCCATCTGATTCTCTTCTCTCGGTAGGTGCTGAAACTTACACTCGGGGATAACCTGTGCCAATTTTCTGAGGTGAAAAAGGTAAGGCTTTAATCGTTCTTCCTTCAATTCCCATTCTCCTCGCATCTGCTGGACCACCAACATAGAATCTCCGTAGACTTCCACACTCCCGGCCTTCAAGGCTATCAATGTTGTCAAACCAAAAGCACATGCTTCATACTCGGCCATGTTGTTAGTCACTCTGAATGTCAACCTCTTGGCTAAAGGAAAAGTCTCTCCCTCGGGGGTCACTATCATGATCCCAATTCCGGCTCCCTTGTAATTCACTGCTCCGTCAAAAAACATCTTCCATCTCTGAACTGTTATTGCTTGGATCTCTTCATCTGGAAACTCAAACTTATAAAGATCCCCCTCAACAGGTTGCAACGCCAGAAACTCTGCTACTGCCCGCCCTTTGATCACTTTGGAGGTGAGATACTCAATGTCAAATTCTGTCAGCAATACCAACCATCTGCCCAATTTTCCCACTAGTGAAGGCACCGAATGAAGATATTTCAGAGGATTTTCCTTGGCCACTATCTGGATCTTGTATTACTGGAAATAATGCCGCAATTTCCTGGAAGCCCATACCACGGCAAGACAGATCTTCTCTACTTCTTAATACCGAGTCTCATACGAAGCATCTTCTTACTCAGATAATAGACTGCATGTTCTACCCCTGTCTCATCTGCATGTACCATCATAGCTCCCAGTGCTTCTGATTCTATAACCAAATACAATATCAAAGGTCTGCCCGGTCTCGGAGGTTTCAATACAGGTGGCTTTACCAAGTACTCTCTGATTCTGTCGAAGGCGGTCTGACACTGTTCATTCCATCTCACTGGCTGATCTTTTCTCAACAGTTTGAAGATAGGCTCACATACCGATGTCAACTTGGCAATGAACCAACTGATATACTTAATCTTCCCCAAGAATGCTCTGACTTCTTTTTCTATCTTCGGTGCAGGCATTTCTGTGATTGCCTTGATCTTTTCGGAGTCTACCTCTATTCCGCCCATTCCCACTGTATGACCAAGCAATTTCCCTGATGTCACCCCAAACACACATTTCTTAGGGTTTAGCCGCAGGTTGTATCTGTCAACTCTCGAAGGAACCTTTCTAGTGCTTCAATATGCCCAACCATTGTCTCTGATTTCACCATCATGTCATCTACATACACCTCAATCTCTTTGTGCATCAATCATGGAAAAGTGTAATGGCCATCCGCTGATAAGTAGCTCCCGCATTCTTAAGCCCAAACGGCATCACCTTGTAACAATAAGTACCCCACTCGGTAACAAATGCAGTCTTGTGTTTATCTTCCTCAGCCATGAGAACTTGATTGTAACCTGAAAACCCATCTGCAAATGAATACATAGCAGATAAAGCCGCACTATCAACCAAAACATCTATATGCGGCAGAGGAAAATCATCATTCGGACAAGCCTTGTTGAGATCTCTGTAGTCTACACACATTCTGACCTTCCCGTCTTTCTTTGGCACCGGCACTATATTAGCCAACCACTCTGGATATTTTACTACTTCCAAGAACCCCACATCTATCTGTTTCTTAACTTCTTCTCTGACTTTCTCAGCCCATCCTGGTCTCATCCGTCGGAGTTTCTGTTTTACTGGCCTCATATTCGGATAAGTTGGTATTGTGTGCTGGGCAATATTTCTGTCTACCCCAGGCATATCCTCATAGGACCAAGCAAACTTCTTTGGCATATCTGACCAAAACTTATTTTAGTTTCTCCCTCTCTCTTCTGAGGTTACTTCACTTCACTGCAATCAGAATTTCCTTGGGGTTCTCAAGTGTACCCAAGTTAAATGCAATAGTTCTGGCTGAACTGATGTCAAATATGCTTGATTCGTGTAGTGTGAATGGAAATGACTCAGACAAGTAAGCAAAAGAGATGTCTTTATTATTGGATAATGCGGAAGTACATTCAAACAAATCAGGAAGGTAAATGTCTTCATCATTTATAGACACTTCTTCCTCTGCAATCAGGTCTTCCTCAGGCTTTTCACCCTCTCCCAGAGTCAGGCTCTCCAACTTCATCAATTCTTCTTCTTTCTTCTTCAATTCTCTGCTTCCACAGCTTCTTTAATCAGCGGTTTCTCACCCAACAAATCCTGGAAGATCTCAAATCCAGGTACCACACAATCCCATTAACTTCCACAGGTTCAGGCTCCCATTGATATCCTGAAGCTTTCACAAAACATTCCATCAGTTTCAGGCCCTTTTTCTTGACCTTCGGCTTTTCTTCATCAGATCTATACCCCAAACCTTTCCGAGTGGTCTGTCCTCTGAATTCTGGCAACTTTGAACCTTTGCCCGGTTCAAACTTCATTTTTTCATGATCCTAGCCACCCTAGGATCCACCCATTCCTCAAAAGTAGCTGACACCTGAAACCTTGTGAAAGGTTGTATCTCCAAGGCAGCCACGGCATTATCTACCTCAGCCCGGATAGTAACAACTTCTCCCTCATACGGGAACTTGATCATCTGATGCAAAGTGGAAGGCACGCCCCCAAGTTTGTGAAACCAAGGCCTTCCCAACAATAAGGCAAAAGTGGCTGGGATGTCCAGCACTGTGAACTCAACCTCATCTTCAATTGGCCCTACCTTGACCATAGCCAAAAAAGTACCATCAACTCCCCTTTTACTGTCATTATAAGCCTTAATAGTCATACTGGAGGGGTCCAAGTCCGTTGCTTTCATACCCAATCTTGCCAGAATTTTCAACGGGCACACATTGATGGACGAACTGTCATCCACCATTACACATGAAGTTTTCTTGCCCCTCACTTCGGCCCTGATAAATAGAGGCATGTTATGATTTCTTCCCTCCGCCGAGAGTTCATCCTCAGAAAAAGATGTATGCAAAGCTTCTTTCTGAACCGTCCCAACAAACATTGCAGGGTTGGCGTCTTCCGATACCACAATCTTGCTCAAGGCCTCAACCATAGCCTGCCTATGCTCCCGAGATGCACATAACAGTTCCCAGATACTCACTTGTGCTCTAGTCTTCCTCAATTGCCTCAGCACTATATCCCTCTCAGTATTTTCTGCAGTCTCACCACTTCTCTACTCTACCATCTGTCAAAACTTCCTTACCTTTTTCCGCCATATCATTGTAGAAACGACCACTGCGCGTCATTCCCCTTACTTCTTCCTCATCACTGCTAGATAAATCAAGCCAAAAGCTTTTCCCCTGCTCAAACTCATCTTCACTAGTACTATCCCAGATTCCCAGGCAAAAGGCTTGAGGGTGAAAGGATTTCAGGACAAGGTCTTCTGGGAGGCCAGAATTGATCATATAGGCTGGTGGTGGTACGACACGGTAGTTGGGTAAGGGGTTTCTGTGTGTGTCAGGCTGTTCTGTTTCTGGGTCAGGTATTTTCTTGGAGTCTATCAGGTCTTGGATTTCATGGCAGAGTCGGGCGCAATTGTCAGTGTCATGGCCCTTTTATTGGTGAAAGTGACAGTAAAAGCTTAGGTTATAATGTGATGGTAGGGGATTGGGTAATGGTTTGGCTTCCAAGGGTTTTAAGAGCCCTTGCCTCATCAATTTCTCTAGCACATTGGACAAGGGCTTTCCCAAGTTAGAAAACTGCCGGTTCCGGATAGCGGCAATCTCAGCAGAAACGGGCTTTGTTCCCGATGTTCCCCCAATGGGCCTCCTGTTCAAACCATAGAATTTCTATTCTCTCTCGGCCTCTTCTTCCTCAATATCCATGACAGTTTCCCTCAACTGCCGAAAGTCTGCAATCATGGAGGTCATCCTCCTTAACTTGCTGTAATTGGAGGGCTTGGTGCCCTTGATAATCATCTTAATTTGATCCTTCTCTGAGGACCTAGTCTGCATCTTCAATAACTAACCCCTACACCGGTCCACATACTCCTTAAAACTCTCCTCCGCTTTCTGCTTAACATTCTCTAGATCACGGAGTGACAGATCGATCTCTAGGTCAGTGACATAGTGTTTTAGGAAGGCATCAGCCAACTCCCTCCAATCTTCCTTCACTTTCTTCTCCAAACTATGGTACCACACCACGGGAGCTCATTCAAGCGACATTCCAAACATTTTCTGCACTTGGCGCTGAGACAAGCCAACTGAACTCATGACTGATACAAACTGTCGGAGATGCACCCTTGGATCCCCATTCCCGTTAAACTTAGCCATATCAGGCATCTTGAACTGTGCCGGCAACTGTTCCTCGAAAGTCAGTGTGTCATAATCCAGCAAGTCTTCATTCTTACCCCTCATCTTGCGGGTAACCGACTCAACCTGATCCCGAAGTTTCTGTAACTCTGCCTGAGACCCATATACTTTGTCTGCTGCATACTCTGTCATATTATCATCAAAAGCGGGGTATCATCCCCCAATCTATCTGGAGATTCCTCTTGCCTCACATCCCCGGAATTAACCCCGGCACGAGACCCGGCTATACTAGCCATAGCAGTAGTCAAAGCTTGCAACTGTTCAGTGACCTTGGCGAGACCGTTCTCTAACTGATCCATACGGGATACCTCATTATCGGATTCACTCATACTTGTTCTTTTAGTGAGTCTTGTCCCTTCTCTAACCCAAACGGTATCTATGATGTCTTTTTGAGACATAGACGGTGTTAACATGATATATGTATGCATGAGGTGCATGAGATGCATGTAACATATATAACATATTAAATCAATTAAAATTTTCAAACAAATCGGCTCGTTATCATTTTAGAATCTTTCGGGCTAATTGTCACAGGAGTGAACCCATCCCAGTTTAAATGGCCCAACAAGTTCACATCTTATGACAAGGAGCCCAACTAAATCCAAATGGTAATGTTCCGAACACAAGCACAAAGTGGCACATCAACACTTAGACGCCTTTGGCCCAATAGTCATGAAATACGTTCTTGTCCCAGTTTAAATGGCCCAACAAGCCCATATCCCATGACAAATGGTCCAAATGGATCCAAACGACGATGTTCCCAAACACAAGCATAGAAGAAAGATGATGCAAACATAACGTAATAATTTCTACATAATGGCCCATCAACATTTCAGAAGCTTCGGGCCTAATAGTCATAAGGTACGAACTCGCCCCAGTTTAAATGGCCCAGCAAGTCCGCATTTCTGACAATAGTCCAACTGCATCCAAATGAGGATGGTCCACAAGCACATATTCAAGGAATATTTGTTACTTTAGCCAACCCGGTCTATGGGTGGGTTAGCAAGAGTATAGACAAAGGCTCTCACCGGCGAAGGATGGCCCACAACTAGGTCTCCCCACTCAAGGGTTCGAGCAACCAAGTGAGCGCACCCTTTTTTTATACACTAAGGTACGTGCCAATGAGCTATGGTGTGTGACGGACTGTCAAATGGATTTCCCGTTGTAGATTCCCCAGAGGGAAGGTGGAGCGAGGCTCACTTAAATACCCAAGCCTCTTAGGCTCTTATCGCTTGGTGTCAGGAATAAACAACGAGTCCTCCAAATTAGTCCATTACAATAGGCTACGAGTAGATGACTATCTAGGTGCCTTCACATCTTTTCCTTCTAGAAAGGTAGTGAATGAAGGAAGACACCAAACCATTACCTAGCCTCAAAATGCACTTGATTAAACCCTCACTTTATCCACTATAGACACGGTCAATTAAAACATAAATCCAAACATCACAAGACAATATTTCGGGGCCGATTCTCTATCCCCAGTGGAGTCGCCAGACTGGGGGACACAGAAACTGGGCGACGCATGCTGTCCCGGGCTCGGGACCCGGTCGGGAGTACGGAGTAGCCACGGGGGACTAAACCGGAGAATAATGGAGTCACCACCCGGTGTGAACCGGGAAAATGAGATTTAAGGCCGCACTCACCCCTCGCAAGGGAAGACCTCAAACCATTGGGTTCAGAATGGTCCCTTACTCATGCCACTTGTAATGACAGGATTTATGTAATAATTTAATCAGGCTTAAGTAGCACTTATTTCCAAGAGTATCATGCTTCTAATTCACATGTACAAAATAAAACTTATACATATATTTCACATCTAAGATTGCATGCTTGGAAGTACATCAAAGGAGCAACAAACATACAATTTCATTGGCATATTATATTCAAGAAAACATAAGCACACATACTAACCACACAAGCACACATGTGAGCACCTTCTCAAGTGGTACGTGGAATTGTATCCCAAGTACAGACCGTACTACTGTCCATTCGGAATCGGCTACGGAATTTATGTCTGGGTTTCCATCCAATATACCACAAGAAATAATACTCAAATGTTATCATGACATAGGTATATGAATTGTAATACATTAAACACATTGTATTCATGCATATGGGGATAGCTACTAGGAGAACTATGTATGAAATCTGATGAAAAGGACTCAATTCAGTGGGTGCGTGTTCGCGTAGCGTTTGAACGGTAAACAGAAGGTTCGCGTTCGTGTAGCGTTCGAGAACGCGTTAGAACGGAACCAGACCTGATGCATGATAAGACTAAGAAAGTGCGTGTGCGTTCACGTAGCGTTCGAGAACGCGTTCGAACAGTAAACAGAAGGTTCGCGTTCGTATAGCGTTCGAGAACGCATTCGAACGGAACCAGACCTGATGCATTATGAGACTAAGAAAGTGTGTGTGCGTTCGCGTAGCGTTCGAGAACGCGTTCGAACGGTAAACAGAAGGTTTGCGTTCGTGTAGCGTTCGAGAACGCGTTCGAACGGAACCAGACCAGATGCATGCAACATAAAGAATAAAGACAACAATGTCTAGCTCAATATGTCCGATTAAATGTATCTTGCATTCAACCGAACACATCTCAGCCGGCGCGGCAAAGCATCGTGGTAAAGGGCTTTAACCCCTCCCCGTAGGGGATCTTTCATTCCACTTACTAAGCCCATACGCTCGATTGAATCACGCATATAAAGAATTAAAAGCAATAATATCAAACTTAGTATGCCCGATTGAACGTATCTGCTTCATTCAACCGGGCACACGTCGACCGACGCGGCAAAGCATCGTGGTAAAGGGCTTTAACCCCTCCCGTAGGGGATCTTTCATTCCACTTACTAAGCCCATGCGCTCGATTGAATCATGCATACATAGAATTAAAAGCAATAAATCAAACGTAGTATGCCCGATTGAACGTGTCTTGCATTCAACCGAACACACATCGACCGGCGCGGCGAAGCATCGTGGTAAAGGGCTTTAACCCCTCCCCATAGGGGATCTTTCATTCCACTTACTAAGCCCATGCACTCGATTGAATCATACGAAAATGAGCAACATGCAGAATTCAAGTGACGAAAAATAAATAAATGAATCAAAGCAACATGAAACAAAAGAAGGTGTCGTTTATTCAAGTGGTACGTGGAGTTGTATCCCAAGTACAGACTGCACTACCGTCCATTCGGATTCGGCTACGGAATTTACGTCTGGGTTTCCATCCTATATACCGCAAGAGACGACACTCTTTCATTCATCCAATACCCACAACACGCATCATACACACACAAGATTCAACAAATAATACAGTCAAAATAAGTAGCAAAAAATCAAATAAAGATGAGTGTGGAAAGTACCCTCAGGTCTAACCTTTTTGCCAACTTTCAGGCTTGCGTTTCACGGACGTCAGAAATGGTGCAGCTCCTCAACTTCTCTGGTTCACTGGTTTAACGTCCTAGCTCACTGTCTTGCTGTTTTGCTTGTCGTTCGGTCTCCGTTCTGCTACTGTTCGGTCTCCGTTCTGCTGCTGTTCGGTCTCTACTTTGCTACTCACTGTTCAGGTCACCTGTTTTGACGTCTCAAAGAACTGTTTCGAGTGTTTTTTCAGGGTTTTTAGTGTAGTTTTGTGTGGTTATTTCAAGGATTATAAGCGCAGTTTATGTTACTATTTTAAGGGATTTTAGGGACTGTTTTGGGAGTGGTTTGGGCTGCTGTTTGGAGGTATACTTTCGGTGATGGAGGGCTGTTGTATGGGGAGATTTTCGGTGATGGGTAGAGGTTTAGGAGGGTGCTGTTTTCGGTTACGGAGTGGAGGATATGAGGGGAATGGTTTGTGTTCTTCCTGTTTCTATTGCCGTGAATGGCTAAGGCTCTTTGTGTTATGATTTTTCTGTGAGTTGTCCGTATGAGCTAGAGGAGTGCATGTCTTGGTTAGGGGTTGTTTATATAGAGAAGGGCTAGGGCTCTACCTTGTCTCACAAGGAAGGGATTTTGGCATTAAAGAGAGATATGATTTGGTGTTGAGCAATGAAAGTCACAGATTGAGAGTGGACAAATCTTGGCTAGATTAGGAATACAAAATATTTAATTTGTTATGATTGATTTTAATTAGGCATGACATCTTTTTAACTTAGTATGTGATTTGTTTGGTTAGGAAGTTAATATATTTGATTTATCTTTATTAGGTATGATTATATTTTATGTTTTATTTAATTGGTAAATGGTTTAAATATTTTATTTAATATTTAATGTTTAATTTAATTAAATTGGGATGTTTTTATGGGCTTTGGGGAGCTAATTGGGCTGGGGTGCGAGGCCAGCAGCAAAACCAGAAACACCGACGCCGTTCGAACGCCAATTCGAACGCTACACGAACGTCCACAATCTGCCTGACGTTCGAACGAAGTAACGAACGCAGCACTAACGAAGACAGTGAACTTGTGAAATGAACTTGATGACGTACTTATTCTGAATTTCCCATTTCCGACCTCCGTTTCCCGCCATATCCTTAGCTAAAAAGGTAGTGCCTCCAACTGAGACTCATCATCGGGTTTCACATGTGAAAATGCAATGCCTACAAGGGTAAAACACACTAATCCATTCAGCTCACTGGAAAAAAAAATTGATGAGTTGCGCTACAGTGCACGCGCACTGTAGCAAACTGTAGCGCGCGGAAATTTTAATACACAATCAATCTCAACTGCCATATCCCATTTTTCTCGTCAAATATACTAACCCCCACATGTTAAGATCTCTTAGCACCGAAAGCCATGACATATAAATGTGTTATAGGTCTCACCCTCATAAATACAACTCTTATACCAGCTGAAAGAGACCTCTCTGAATCTATAAAAGGATACAAAACTCAAAAGTAAATGGGAACCAAAGCACCCTTACTTGAGCTCTCAAGCCTCTCACCCTCTATACATTGGACCACCACCGCCCTCACGGTACTCCACAGAGGTCAAAGTAACCTCAGACCTTACTCTTCCACTATTTACCGCTCGACTTCACTACTGACTTGAGCGTCGGAGCACCTACAGCGCCCACCACACCGGTGGGTAGGAACTCCTCGCTTACCCAACCTTTATTTTACAGGATCGTTAGTGCCTCATCATATAAATTATCGATTATGGACCTTAGGTGAAATCCAACATCCATAATTTGGCGCCCACCATGGGCCCTAGCGATTTATAGCAAACAAATATCTTTTAGTCGACGACCCTTATAAACATAGCCACTCATGACTTCAAGCAACAAGCAAGCGTCTGACCCAATGGTCGCTCTACAAGAACGGTTACGATCATTGGAAGATGAAAATCTAGCCATGCGAAGCTCCAATACTAATCTTCAGAAGCAATTGGAGCAGATTTCTTCAACCTCCCAAAAGCGCGAGGCTACGAATCACCCCAAAAATCCTGCCATTCAATTCAATCTCTTGAAAGCGTTCAATAATTCACCATCAGGTGATCGTCCACTAAATCACCAAAGAAGCCAACACATCTCTCCAACCGACATGGTGTCAGACTATCAGTGAGAAAAAGCCAAGCCAACACGATCTTAGATACTCTCTTTTTGGGGTCCATCACTTCCATAGAACTCTCAAGGAAGTTCAGCCCCCCAGATATGAGGCTATATAATGGATCCACGGACCCAGACTATGAGGAAGGATTGCCATCAACGCCATAATTCCCATATGACATGGATATATTGCCAGCAACTCCAAACTAAATGAAATTATTGTCATCTTCCTTAGACGACATTGATGGAATGTCATCTACTCCATACTGCATAGAAGGATCGTAATATCTTCCAAAAGAAATGAGAGGATAGTTATATTCTCAAGACGACATTAATGAATTGTCATCTCCTCTAGACGACATGAAAAGATATTCATTTTCTCCATATGACATGGATGAATTATCATCTCTTTCATACGACATGAAATGATTGTCATCTTCCTCAGACGACATTGATGAAATGTCATCTACTTCGTACTGTATGGAAAGATCGTCATCTCTTCCTGACGACATGAAAGGATAGTCATCTTCTCCAGACGACATGAATGAATTGACATCTCCTCTAGACGATATGAAAAATATTCATCTTCTCCAGACGATATGGATGAATTATCATCTCCTTCATACGACATGAAATGATTTTCATCTTCTCCAAACGACATGAGAGGATAATAATATTCTTTAGACTACATAAATGAGTTGTCATATCCTCCAGACGACATGAAAGGATTTCCATCTTCTCCAGACGACATGAAAGGATTGTCATCTTCTCCAGTCAACATGGAATGATTGTCATATATTCTCCACATGGCATATATGGATTGCTATCAACTCCAGATTACATAGGAAATCTTTCATCATGTCTAGTTGAGTGAAGTCTCTCATGGAACTTCATCAGGTCTAGTGGAGTGAAGTCTCTCATGGATCTTCATCAGATCTAGTGGATTGTCATCTTCTCCAGTCAACACAAAAGTTTATTAGAATTTTTATTATTTAAAAATTATCTAAATTTTGCTATAAATAGAAAGCATGAGCAAGGTTTTAATCGAGCTTGAGAAAGCTAAATACAAGCAAGAATTAGAGAAGTTAGCCTAAGTTAGAGAAGTGTTTTGAGAAGCTTTGTGAGATCTATACAACATTTCAATTAGGAAAAATCAAGATTAAGTCTTGGAGTGAAGCTTACTAGCATTGGAATCAAGATTGTATATTGGAGTCAAGCTTGCTAACTTTGGATTTTCTCCATAAAATTTCAACAAGGAGAAGTAGATTAGATCTTTGAATCAACCTTGCTTGGTAAGTTAGATCTTCTCCAAAAGCTATGTTTTTCATTAGTGAGTTTTTATTAGTGAGACATATAGTGATGACTTATGTATTAGATACATAAAACATAACTTGATGTTGAAATTAGGCTAATTAATTGTGTTATGATGTTTTGGAAGTATAAACATAATGTGCTTGTAATTGGGTCAAAATACTTATGATGGGCATAGATATAACGCAAGTGCGTATTTAGAATAAATTTATGTTTTTGTAAAAATATTTGATATTTTGAAAAACTTGATTTTATTCTATAATATGTGTTGATGTTGGTTTTGATGTTAAAATTAATTTTGGGTGTTTTGAAAGTGTTTAGGGAATGTTAGAAATAATTAGGGTTAAAATCCTAATTTCTTCAGCTCTTTGTTTCCAGAGAGTTGAAGGCAAAGCTGAAGCAATTGTGAAATTAAAAAAAAAATAAAAAATAATAATTTGCTTTGCACGCACAGTGCGGACGTGTACTGTAGCGCGCGCGTCATGTACGCGTGCGCTAAATCTTATTTTTCCCTTTTTTTGAGTTTTCGAACTCCGATTTAGCCTCGATTTTTTTCTATACACTCATAATAGAATATAGTATTTCATTAAATTATTTAAAATTATACTCATGCATGATATCCATGGGTTAGATCCATTTTCGCTATGTGGGGCACTGATCCGACCCTAGGGGTCCCACAGCCGTCCCAATAATAAAGGGACATTCCCTCAGCTCAGACGACATAACGTGGTTTCAACCATCAAGAGCCACCAACTGCCTCTGCTGATGTGATCTCTAAATGATAGGTAACATAATTTTTTCCTTGTTGATAACCATGATTCGTGGTTTCAAGTTCATAGGCAATGTCATACGACATACATAAAGACTTGTACCTTCGTCTGGTCCAGACAACATTGAAGACTCCCCTAACCCTTAATTGGTTTGGTTGACTAGAGATTATCCTGGCCTTCATCTGGTCCAGTTGACGGGAATATTCCCCAATGACTCATGTCCAGTCAAGTTCAAGACTTTGACCTTCACATGATCTAGACGACATTAAAGACTCCCCAACCCTTAGCTGGTTTGGTCGATTGGAGATTATCATGGCCTTCATATGGTACAGTCGATGAGAACATTCCCCAATGACTCATGTCGAGTCGAATTCAAGACCTGGACCTTTATCCGGTCCAGAAACATTGAAGACTCCTCCGACCCTTAACTGGTTTTGGTCGACTGGAGATTATCCTAACCTTCATCTGGTCTAGTCGACGAGAACATTCCCCAATGGCTCATGTCGAGTCGAGTTCAAGACCCAGACCTTCATCCGGTCCGGATGAAATTGAAGACTCCCTAGACCCTTAGTTGGTTTAGTCGACTGGAGATTGTCCTAGCCTTCGTCTGGTTGACTGAGGATCATCCCTAATATTTATTTGCTTTCTTTAAACATGATATTGCTCTTGACAGGTCCAAACAACATCAACACCCAGGTCGGGTCGATCTAGGATCATCTATAATGTTTATTTATTTTTTTTATATATGACAATTGACAGGTCCGAGCAACATCAACACCCAGGTCGGGTAAACCGAGGATCATCCATAATATTTATTTGTTTTCTTTAAATATGACATTTGACAGGTCCAAGCAACATCAATACCCAGGTCAGGTCGATCGAGGATTATCTCAGGACCGAGCAACATCATCATCCATGACTGGTCGATTGAGGATTATCCTTGATATGTATTTAACTCATATCGAATCGACTTCAAGACCTAGACCTTCATCTGGTCCAGATGACATTGAAGACTCTAACGACCTTTCACTGGTTTGGTCGACTAGAGATTATCATGGCCTTCATCTGGTCCAGTCGACGGGAATATTCCCCAAAGGCTCATGACGAGTCGATACCCGGATCTGATCGACTGAGGGTCATCCCTGATATTTATTTGTTTTCATTAACATGATATTACCTTTGATAGGTCCAAACGAAATTAACATCCGGATTTGGTCGACTGAGGATCAACTTTGATATTTATTTAGTTTCATCAGCATGATATAACCTTGGACAGGTCCAAACAATATCAACATCCAATACTGATCGGTTGAGGATCATCCCCGAATATGTACTTAGCTTCATCAACATGGTATGACCTTTAACAAGTTCAGTCGACATCAACGTCCAGGTACGCTTACGTATTTTATACATACCCCAAACGACATACTCGTTGAATACTCTCCAAGCTAAGAACTATTTGACTTAGAGAGTATGAGACAAACTGTACATGCCAAATTTGGGTCAAGGGTATTATCGTCTTTTCACCTCAAGCCTAGCCCAATTCCTCCAAGACAGCCCTCAAAGGCCAAGATTGGGCCAACGACCCAAACCCCTCTTAGGCCCAATCTAACAGACAACCCAAATAAATACACAATCAATCTCAACTGTCATATCCCATTTTTCTCGACAAAATACTAACCCCCACATGTTAAGATCTCTCAACACCGAAAGTCATGACATATAAACGTGTTATGGTCCCACCTCCATAAATATAGCTCATATACCAGCTGAAATGGGCCTCTCTAAATCTATAAAATGATACAAAACTCAGAAGTAAGGGGAATTGAAGCACCCTTACTTGAGCTCTCAAAGCCTCTCACCCTCTATACACTGGACCACGGACCACCGCTCTCACGGCAGTCCATGAAGGTCAAGGTAACCTTAAACCTTGCTCTTCCACTATTTACCGCTCGTCTTTACTACTGACTTGAGTGTCGGAGCGCCTACGGCGCCCAACACACCGGTGGGTAGGAATTCACCGCTCACCCTACCTTTGTTTTGCAAGATCGTTACTGCCCCATCATACAGATTCTCGATTGTGGACCTTAGGCGAAATTCAATGTCCACAGTACTCAAATCTTTTAGTAAAATTTTATTATCCTCTTGATATTCTCGCACCTCTATTTTTTCATTTGAATATCATAACTCTTCTTTTGTCTGTCATCGTTGTTTTTTTCTTAAGTATTCAATAATTTGTTGATTGCTTTTAAATAATTTTCTTCATTTTTCTGTTTCATTTTTACTTTCTTCTCCCCCATGGGTTGTTTAGAAGAATTACTGCCAATATCTTCATCATTTTGACTAATTGAAAATGACGAGGCTTGTTATGTACTTGTTGATATTGGTAAATTTGAAGTTACGCCAATGTTTTGAACTCCGAGATGCATTGATTGATTATTTATGGGATGAATATTCCAATTCGAATAATTAATTTTCTATTTATATATATTTCTTTAAAAAAAAAAAAAAAGGACATGCACGCTAAGGACCAGCCGATTTTTTTTTTCCCCTTTAGGAGTTAGGTAGCCATCTTCTATAAAATGAGGTTGAGGTGGGTCAATTCTCGACTAGTTGAGTTGATGCTTCCTCTATCCCACATAATTTGACAAAACTTGATACTATTATTGGCCGGTTGAGTTGACGTTTTTGTGGGGGCGTGAAGGAATTTATATTACAAAATGAATACAAACTCACAAAAATGATTACTGGTGATTATTTGTTCATCATTTAACTACTTGTACTTTTGGAAACGTTTACTTACAAATTAGGTTACTTTAAATTACTAATTTGAATCGCTTTCTTGGTTAATATTGTCGCTTTTCTTTTTCTTATATACTTAGAATTAGATTATATTAGTCTATTAAGTACCTTCTTTGAACTAAACTGATTGTCATATACTTGTTTCATCATCTTTGAGGTTGAGAGTTAAAATTTTCCAATGTAATTTTCGATTAAAATTTCTTATAATTTGATGGTAATTAAGCTTCATTTTCGTTGGAGAAAATTTTCGAACTGGACTTCAAATTAATAATTTCAAGATATGTCTCGAGTTTAAAAAAAAAAAATCACAAGTTTAATCTATTTCAAATTTTTTAAAGCCCGTAAAATTTTCACTCCTCATTCACTATTAATACTATCGATCGAATTTATAACCTCAAGCTTATTTCTTCACCTTCATCTTGAGTTTAAGATGTTACCTTAAATAATTTGGTGGTAACAACATAACATGATCATTTAAGTATTTTTATTTAACACATTTAAGAGATGATGTTCCATGTAATTCACTCATATACATAAAGATTTGTTATGACCAAAAATAATTGAGAATTAGTTATGAAAGAATGAATACAGACGACTGATTGATTCCTCGAAAATTTATATAAATTTTATATTTCATTTATAGATCTCATTTTATGAATTCGATAGACACTCCAAAATTCAGGACAATTCAGCCGCCCATATTAATAGCCTATAATAAACATCATTATAATGGTTTAGCTCAAAGTTTTCTTGAAGTTCCTCCACTTCCTTTCTGTAGTGTTAGTTGCTATTTGCCGTCAAAATAAAAATAGAAAAATAGAAATAGAATAGAAAAGAAAAACACTTTTCACCTCAGTTGACAATACCAAGGCCAAGCAGCCCGGCCTTCGTGTTGCTTTTTCAGTCTTGTCTGATTCACTGACAGCTTCGTTATAATTATATAAAGAAATTTCATTTTTAAAGTTATTAAATTTAATATTTTTTTAATAAAAAAGTCAGCGATATGATAGACCTAGTCCCTACTAGTCCCCGCAGCTCGTGGATTGGTTAGTGAAGACACAACAAACCGCTCACCATCCTATATCAAATGTGAATATATAGATATATATAGATATTGGAAAAATGCTTATTTATAAGCATTTTGAGGCTCAATTTTAAGCATGGTCCACTTCGTGTTAGTGGTTGTTATTGAATGATTCGGATACTCCTCCGTGAGTACTTCGAAATGGTATATTCATATGTTTAAAATGGTGCTTGGGTGAATGAGAAATTGTTGCTCAAAGTTCACAATTTTCAAGCCTTTTGTAATTCCATAACAGCTAATTTAATTAGCTTGGTGGTTACAAAGTTTAATCTCCATAAGTGCTAATCTAATTAGCTTGGTGGTTATATAGTTTAATTTCCATTAGTGCTAATTTAATTAGCTTAGTGGTTACAACAATGTGTAACATCTCCCATTATGAAATTTAATTGGCAAGTTAATTTCTATTAATTGAGATGTGTTTTTCTTTTCCTATATAAACAACATCAGTTCTTGTTTTCAAGATATGAAATAGAAAATAGAGAAAGACATAGCACACACACGAAAGATCATTTTCTTTGTTTTGTTAAAAGGAGAGTTCAAACACTTTGTGGTTCGTTGGATACGAGTCTGGTGGTGCCTTTTCTCGTACGTTTCCGTTGTATCCTGGGAAACAATCGTCTCACGTTCTACTGCACCTACGGTAGGGGACGAATTTGTTTTAAGGATATTGTTGTTTTACAACAAGCCTCGGGAAAGTTCTGATTTGCCTCTGCCCCTGCCATCAGCATCTGCCAACAGCCTCTGCCTCAGCTTCAGCTTCTGCCTCTGCCTGACTCAGCATCTGCAACAGCCTCTGCCTCAGCATCAGCATCTGCCAACAGCTTCTTTCTGCCTCAGCTTCAGCCTCTGCCTCAGCTTCAGCCTCTGCCTCTGCTTTCAGCCTCAGCCATCTGCTGTCAGCCTCTGCCTTCAGCCTCTGCCATCTGCCTCTGCCTCTGCTCATCAGTCCCTGCCTCCGCTTTCAGGGTCTGCCGTTAGGGTCTGCCCGAGGATAATAATTATAATTGTAATTTTGTCATATTCGGATTTCCCAATTACCGTGTAATAATTGTAATAATTGTCATCTACAGTCTTAAAACAAATTCGACTCTGTGGATATGGAAATCAGTCCAAACACAGTAGATCCGAATATGGCAGCCTCTTCGGCTGGCCAGAATGTTGTGGCAGCCCCCGTGGCTGACCAAAGTGCAGTGGCAGCCCCTTCGGCTGGCCAACTTGCATCAGCCTCTGGGCTTAATATGGCAGCGTTGTGGCTGGCCAAGGTGTTTCTGCCTCAATGGCTAGACAACCTGTTGGACATGTGAGCCATGTCAATCCTGCTGCGGAAAAACCTGAAAAATTCAGTGGTCAGAATTTCAAAAGGTGGCAACAGAAAATGTTCTTCTACCTGACCACGTTGAACCTTGCGAGGTTTCTAAAGGAAGATGCTCTTGTACCCAAAGAGGGTGAGATTGATATCCAAGTCATCAGTGCCATTGAAGCTTGGAAACATTCTGAATTCCTATGTCGGAATTATGTGCTGAATGGGCTAAGTGATTCCTTGTACAGTGTGTACGCTGGAATGAAAACAGCTAAAGGGCTTTGGGAATCTTTAGATCGAAAATATAAAACTGAGGATGCCGGTACTAAGAAATTTGTCGTAGGCCGTTTCCTAGAGTTTAAAATGATTGATTCCAAAACTGTGATAAGCCAAGTACAAGAACTGCAGATTATTCTAGCAGAAATTCATGCTGAGGGGATGAGTTTAAGTGAAACCTTCCAAGTAGCCTCGATAATTGAGAAACTACCACCTGGTTGGAAAGATTTCAAGAATTATTTAAAGCATAAGCGAAAAGAAATGAGCATTGAAGACTTGGTTCTTAAGCTAAGAATTGAGGAAGATAACCGAGTTTCTGAAAAGAGAGGTGACTCATGAGGCCAAAGCAAATGTTGTCGAACATGGCCATAAGAACAAGAACCTCAAGAACAAAGGGTCAAAGATGGGCCCTAAAGGAGGAGTTTCCAAGAAATCAAAATTTCAAGGAAAATGCTTCAACTGTGACAAAATGGGTCACAAGTCTTCTGAGTGCAGACTGCCGAAGAAGAAAAAGAAACAAGAAGCTAATGTGCTAGAAAACATGACTCAAGATGTTTCAGACATTAACCTTTCTGCTGTGGTTTCTGAGGTGAATCTGGTGGGTTCTAACCCAAGAGAGTGGTGGATTGATACTGGTGCCACTCGACATGTATGCTCAGACAAGAGCATGTTTTCTTCATTTGAGCCTGCTGAAAATGGGGAAAAGATATACATGGGAAATTCAGCAACATCTGAGATAGAAGGTCAAGGAAAGGTGATTCTGAAGATGACCTCTGGGAAAGAGTTGACTCTGAACAATGTTCTGTATGTACCTGAAATACGGAAGAATCTTGTGTCTGGATCGCTTCTGAACAAGCATGGATTCCGGATGGTGTTCGAGTCTGATAAAGTAGTTTTGACTAAAAATGGGATGTATGTGGGAAAAGGGTATGTAACTGATGGGCTTTTTAAGCTCAATGTAATGGTTGTTAAACCCAAAATATCAATAAAGCTAGTTCTTCTGCTTATATTGTTGAGTATTCTAATCTTTGGCATGGTAGATTAGGACATGTTAATTTTAATTCATTGCGAAAGTTAATTAACATGAATCATATTCCCAATTTTAAAATTGATAACAAACATAAGTGTGATACTTGTGTTGAGGCAAAACTAACAAGATCATCTTTTCATAGTATTGAAAGAAACTCTGAACCACTTGATCTAATTCATACCGATGTATGTGATTTTAATTCAATACAATCGAGAGGCGGTAATAAATATTTTATTACCTTTATTGATGATTGCACAAGATTTTGCTATGTGTATTTAATGAAAAGCAAGGACGAAGCTATAGAGAAATTTGTTCTCTATAAGAATGAAGTTGAGAACCAACTGAATAAAAGAATTAAGGAGTTAAGAAGTGATCGTGGTGGTGAGTATGTTTTCCCTTTTGAATCACTTTGTGAACAAAATGGAATCATACATCAAACCACAGCTCCTTATTCGCCTCAATCCAATGGGATTGCGGAACGTAAGAATCGTACCTTGAAAGAGATGATGAACGCTATGTTAATCAGCTCTGGCTTACCTCAGACTATGTGGGGAGAAGCTGTCTTATCAGCTAATTACCTTTTAAATAAGGTACCACGGAAAGAAGCAGGGAAAACTCCTTATGAAATGTGGAAAGGAAGAGTACCTTCCTATAAATTCCTTCGAGTGTGGGGGTGTCTTGCCAAGGTAGTCATTCCTCCACCTAAAAAGGTGAAGATAGGACCAAAAACTGTTGATTGCATTTTCATAGGATATGCACATAACAGTAATGCTTATCGATTTCTTGTGCATGAGTCTAATGTACCAGATATTCACAAGAATACGATAATGGAATCGAGGAATGCATCCTTTTTCGAATACGTTTTTCCTTGTAAAACTAATTCGAATTCAGATGTGCACAAACGGCACATGAGACTATCATTGAAGATAGTCAGGACCGAGAACAAATTAATGTTCCAGAGGATCAACAAGTTGTTGAACCTGAACTAAGACGTAGCAAAAGAGCTAGAACGGAAAAATCATTTGGTCCAGATTTTCTGACATTTTTGCTAGAGAATGATCCTCAAAGCTATAACGAAGCTGTAAGGTCAGCTGATGGTGCCTTGTGGAAAGATGCCATCAATAGTGAAATTGAATCCATCTTACAAAATCACACCTGGGAGTTAGTGAATCTTCCTCCAGGATGTAAACCTTTAGGGTCCAAGTGGATTTTCAAAAGGAAAATAAAGGCAGATGGATCAATTGACAAGTACAAAGCAAGACTTGTAATTAAAGGTTATAGACAACGTGAAGGTCTTGATTACTTTGATACTTATTCTCCTGTAACGAGAATAAATTCCATAAGGATGATACTAGCGATTGCAGCTTTGCGCAATCTTGAGGTACATCAGATGGATGTGAAAACAGCCTTTCTGAATGGAGATTTAGATGAAGAAATCTACATGGAACAACCTGAAGGCTTTATAGCTCCAGGACAAGAAAAGAAAGTCTGTAAGTTAGTTAAATCCTTGTATGGATTGAAACAAGCCCCGAAACAGTGGCATAAAAAGTTTGATGACACCATGTTGGCAAATGGTTTCAAAATCAATGAATGTGATAAATGCAGAGAGACAGAAGTTGGCTATGTCATTTTATGTCTCTACGTTGATGACATACTGATTGTCGGGAGTAATGTCAAAATGGTGAAATCTACCAAGAATATGCTGAAATCCAAGTTTGACATGAAAGACATGGGTCTTGCAGATGTCATTCTGGGAATAAAGATCTCGAGAAGTCCAGATGGACTTATTCTTGATCAGTCGCACTATGTGGACAAAATTCTTGGTAAATTCAACAGATGATTCAGCTGTGGCTAGAACTCCTTTAGATGTGAGTTACACCTATCGAAGAATAGGGGAGATGGTATATCTCAAGTAGAATACTCTAGAGTGATCGGGAGTTTGATGTATCTATCGAGTTGTACAAGGCCTGATATAGCCTGTACAGTAAACAAGCTCAGCAGATATACGAGTAATCCAGGGTTGATCACTGGAAAGCAATAGTGAGAGTACTTAGGTACTTACGTTTTACTCGTAATTATGGGTTGCACTATCATAGATATCCAGCTGTAGTCGAAGGATACAGTGATGCTAATTGGATATCTGACATGAAAGACTCAAAGTCTACTAGTGGTTATGTGTTTACACTAGCAGGTGCAGCTATATCATGGAAATCCTCCAAACAGACTGTGATAGCCAGATCTACAATGGAATCAGAATTCATTGCATTAGACAAGTGTGCTGAAGAAGCAGAATGGCTTCGAAATTTTCTAGAGGATATTCCAAGTTGGCCTAAGCCAGTGCCAGCAATTTGCATTCATTGCGATAGTCAATCTGCAATTGGAAGGGCACATAACAATATGTATAATGGTAAGTCTAGACATATTCGTCGTAGACACAATACCGTTAGACAATTACTCTCTACTGGAGTTATTTCGATTGACTATGTAAAGTCAAAGGATAACATTGCGGATCCGCTAACCAAAGGGTTAAATAGAGAGTTAGTTGTGAAATCATCGAGGGGAATGGGACTGAAGCCCATTAGATAAATGTTTATTACGAAGGAAAACCCAACCTTGTTGACTGGAGATCCCAAGATCTAGGTTCAATGGGACAACCTACTCGTAAAAGACATAATTGGATCACTGTGGGGGTTACCCTCTAGTCCATTCCTATGATGAAATGAAACAGTGATGCTCGTATGGATAGAGGTTAAGCAAAAGCTTTTAATGATTCTTATGCGTCGGGAATCCGAGCAGAGTATTACGAGATACTCTTAAATAAGAAATCACCTATGTGAGAGAGAAGTGGGGCCGCTTCAAAGGGAATTGTACGGGGCACAATTTTAGAAACTCTTGCAGAACCAGGTAGATGTTCATGGCCAAAATGAACATAATAATGAGAACTCAAATGTGTAGGTAAAATATCTGTGTGATATGTGTTCTCCAATTACATGAACGGCAGTACAGTTCAATGACATCGCGTCAACTGTCAGCCAGTAATGAGATATATTTTCACAAGGGAAGGTTCAAAGGCTGTGGCCTACCTATCCTATGCAGGTGTTGAACCGTTGAACTCTTCTAGGTCAAAATAAAATGTTTTATAAAAATAATTTTATTCGACGTTTTTCGCCAATTTCATTCATGTGGGGGATTGTTGGAAAAATGCTTATTTATAAGCATTTTGAGGCTCAATTTTAAGCATGGTCCACTTCGTGTTAGTGGTTGTTATTGAATGATTCGGATACTCCTCCGTGAGTACTTCGAAATGGTATATTCATATGCTTAAAATGGTGCTTGGGTGAATGAGAAATTGTTGCTCAAAGTTCACAATTTTCAAGCCTTTTGTAATTCCATAACAGCTAATTTAATTAGCTTGGTGGTTACAAAGTTTAATCTCCATAAGTGCTAATCTAATTAGCTTGGTGGTTTATAGTTTAATTTCCATTAGTGCTAATTTAATTAGCTTAGTGGTTACAACAATGTGTAACATCTCCCATTATGAAATTTAATTGGCAAGTTAATTTCTATTAATTGAGATGTGTTTTTCTTTTCCTATATAAACAACATCAGTTCTTGTTTTCAAGATATGAAATAGAAAATAGAGAAAGACATAGCACACACACGAAAGATCATTTTCTTTGTTTTGTTAAAAGGAGAGTTCAAACACTTTGTGGTTCGTTGGATACGAGTCTGGTGGTGCCCTTTCTCGTACGTTTCCGTTGTATCCTGGGAAACAATCGTCTCACGTTCTACTGCACCTACGGTAGGGGACGAATTTGTTTTAAGGATATTGTTGTTTTACAACAAGCCTCGGGAAAGTTCTGATTTGCCTCTGCCTGCCATCAGCATCTGCCAACAGCCTCTGCCTCAGCTTCAGCTTCTGCCTCTGCCTGACTCAGCATCTGCCAACAGCCTCTGCCTCAGCATCAGCATCTGCCAACAGCCTCTGCCTCAGCTTCAGCCTCTGCCTCAGCTTCAGCTCAGCTTCTGCTCCTGCTTTCAGCCTCAGCCTCTGCTGTCAGCCTCTGCCTTCAGCCTCTGCCATCTGCCTCTGCCTCTGCTCATCAGTCCCTGCCTCCGCTTTCAGGGTCTGCCGTTAGGGTCTGCCCCGAGGATAATAATTATAATTGTAATTTTGTCATATTCGGATTTCCCAATTACCGTGTAATAATTGTAATAATTATCATCTACAATATATATATTATATAATAAAAATTGATTTGATTTTATAGTTTAATATAGACAGCCATTAAAAAAAAAAAAAAAAATAGGTTTTCATTTCATCTCGTCAAGTATTTAATTCCTACCTATAAAGAAAATAATGTCAATCGTGCTAAGTGATTTGGATTTAGTTGTTTGTTAATATAAGTTCTCGAGAAAACATGTTTGATAGCATTGTTGCTATATCCTACAAATT
Source organism: Zanthoxylum bungeanum (assembly GCA_019454045.1). Lineage (NCBI taxonomy): Eukaryota > Viridiplantae > Streptophyta > Magnoliopsida > Sapindales > Rutaceae > Zanthoxylum > Zanthoxylum bungeanum. The sequence goes on from SKCR01047327.1 coordinate 31,474, forward strand.
TGGGTTCCATTTTTAGAGTTAAAATCAATTTTTATGGAGGAAATAATAAATTTTATTCTCAAAGTTGAGAAAATTTTATACCTCCATGACATGAATTATTATTAGTTCAACCATATATTTTCTCTATGGTTTTAGAATAAGTTAATAACATAGAGCTATTCTTCAAAAATAATTATTCTTTAAAAATAGATTAATTTGTTGTCAACAATTCTTTACTTTAGTTGGTCGGATATTTCATCTTGAAACGTTCTAGGCTTTATCAGCTCGGGGGGTTGAGGTGTTCCTACAAAAAATTATAAAATATAGTGATGAAATTTAACGACAGAATATTCCGTTTCAAAATTAGAAACGGAATAGCGACGGAATTGAAATGGATAATGAAATTGACTTCAGAATTTAGCGACGATAAATTAGAGACGGAAAATAGGACCGTCATAAATTTAGTCACAAATGTGGCGCAAAAATATAGTGACGAACTATAACCATCGTTAATTATAATATATCAACGGATATTATCCTATGTCGCTAAATATGTCGCTAAATAGCGACAGTTTTAGCGACGGAAAAAAATATGTGACTAATTCTCACTTTAATTACTCTCATTGTCCTCTCTCACATTCTACTTCATTGTTCTCATTCCCCCTCTCGGTGAAAAATGCCCCATTTTATTTGCTTCATCGTTCTTAGCCCTCGTTCTTCTCGTTATTTCTCGCTACTTCTTACTATGTCCCTCTCTTATGACCAAATCCCTAATTTCAGTCTTTCTCTCATAAACGAAATCCCTAATTTTGCAGCTCTCATTTGCAGCCCAACCTTTCGTTTTCCCAATTCTTCCAAACTCTTTGTTTTCTTAAATTATTAGTGATTGAAAGTTTGTTAATTAAATCTCTATTTGTTGCAAATGAATTATTAATGTTTAACTTTTCACATTCTTCATTAGATCTCACTTATTTATTAGTAGAAATTCAAGAGTCATAGGTTATATTAAGTTAACTATAAAAGTATTCCTAAGCTAGCTAAATATGTACTTGCACTAAGAGATTTGTTTTTCATCAATAAAAAAACTATAAAGCGGAATAAATTAGAAGTCACATTTGTTAGTTTGATAGAATGCTAAAGAAATTGCGTTGTTTGGACAACTATAGTTAAAAGTGCAATATTAATTAATTTAATTTTTTATATTTGATATATATCATATTTGTCCCTAATAAGAGGAGTTGTGTATCGCACAGGTATGCAGTGTTGCACAATAAATCTTGGGTGAGTGTACAACCCGTTTTACACAGATGGGCTATCCATGGTGGTCCGAAAACTTGCTCAGCTTGTGAAATAACATCTTAAAAGGCTCATACACTTTGAAAACCTAATTTACCGGGACTCTTGTGGGGAAGTACAAAATTTAGCTTAAAGGGGTTGTTTTTATATATAACTAGATGAGTATCAGCTCGTTGCTGCGGTTATAGAAGATGAACATTAGACGTAAATAATATATTTTAAAGTGACGCGTGGCAACATCACGGAAGACATGAGATAAATATTATGTAAATAATTAGAAGCAAGTGAAAGAATAAAATAAACACACAAAAAAATATAGTTATGCCTTAATCATCCTAAAAAATAAAACAAAATATAGGGTTTAACATGACATCTTATTCGTTAAATCTGGATATAGATCTTGGAAATTATATGATATATTTGTATAAGCTTTCTAATCTTTTAAATTTTCAATTGCCCTATAAATGCGAATACGGTTTTATAGTGTCATGTATTCCAATCAATTTTGGATCTTTAACATACTTATATAACATTTGTGACATTTTTTTTATTGGAATTAATACTTCATATTTGAAAATATGTTGACAAATATAAGGTTATACTTATATTTATAGCGATAACAATAACAATCTACCACATTTAACACAAATCACTAATTGCATTAGCAAATTCATTCATTTAAAAATGACAAATAGATTCATTTGATCAAATTCGTTCATCTCATAGAAATGACAAATACATTCATTAGATAAAATTTAATCACTTAAAAATAATAAATTCATTCATTAACCAAGTTCATTCACCTCATAAAAATGATAAATATATTTATTAGATTAAGTTCATTCACTTAAATATGACAAATACATTCATTAAATTAAGTTCATTCACTTACTAAATGCACCAAATATTTTAAAATTTCAAAACGATACATGACAATACCATACAAAAGAGTGGACAAAAATATATGTATGTTTGATTAGGATAATTGGTGTCTTAATAAACACATTTTAATTCAATAACTTTTACATAAACCCTAGATAAATAAATAAAAGGGTTATTTGTGAGGGTAAAATGACGATCATATAAGAACGTAAGTGATCTATATAATATAAGAATTAATATGAACAACATTCGAGAATGAAATTCCTTAGATTCAATCATTCATTTTCTTATGATTGGTCATGATCGTTACCTCATGTTGATGAGATTTCTGCAACTAAGATATTCAAACAGTTCAACAAGGGCAAAGAGGGAACTTCCATTTTTGGAAAGTCAGACGATCAGATGTATAGGTCAGTTCTCAGGCAGTACGAGAATCTGAGCACCCCTTCCTCGGATCTGGCGCAGATTTCATGGGCCGGCAACATCAGAACCGAGGCCGACCACTTCAGACCGGCGACTCGGTTTGATGTTATCTTACCTCCTGGAACAAGTTGATGAGTTCGGATATTTCGGATCAGGACGGGATAGTCTGGGAAGCTCGGCAGGTCACTTGGCCGACCTCTTGAAGACCGACGTGGGTTCAGAGTAGTTGGATTTTTCCCTCCAAAATCAACTTTCACATTCGCAATCTAACAGGTTGTCATCATTAATGAAAAGGCGTTAAAGTGTACTTTTACGGCGTGATGTGACGGGAAATCAAAGGGTATGTTTTTCTTTCGACGATGGCAGGTTGGGGAAGAGAACTTGTCAAATCACAGGAAGCCCACAGACCTGCAGTGCTGGCGTCACAAAGATATATGAACAATATTGTATATCCATTAGTATATAAAGAGAGGGTGATCTCATTGCTAGGGTTTGGAAAAACTTTTATTCGATTACTACTTGTAAGAAACACAAAGAACAACCAACAGCTCGGTTACTATTAGACATGTCCCTAAACAGGTCAGTCCAGCTCGTTTTGGTAATAAAATAACCACATCTACTTTGTGCTCGTGGACGTAGGCAGGACTCGCTCCACCGAACCACGTTAAACACTCTTTGTCGATTTTATGTGTCTGTCTTGTCTTTTGCCAAATTTATTTTTGGTCTCCCATAACCAAACAAATTCAAGGTTGAATGAGGATTGTCTCGGGAGGGTTATCTCGAAACTGCCCCTGGGACGAAAATCACCCGTCAACAGTTGGCGCCGTTTGTGGGGAAAGAGCAAAAAGCAACTTGCGTGGTAGGACGATGGCGGAAGATGGGAACCATAGATCGTCAGAGAGTTCAACAACAGAGTGGATGGGAAAAATGGAGGAAAGCATGCAGAAAGATAGAGAGGAAAATCAGACCCTCATGAAGGCCATGTTGGAGAAGCTATAAAGGCTCGAAAAAATGAATAATGAAAGGTTGGAGGCTGGTCCAAGTCGGAGGAGAAACAAGATAACAGAAGGAAATAGGGTGGTAGACTTAAATGAAAATGATGAACCCAATGGGAAGGGTCTCCATAGGGTGAGATCGGTTGTGATAGCAAGAGCTCTGCCGGCGGAAAGAATGCGAGAAGAAGAAGATGAGAGACGGGCTCCAGAATCCTCCAGTAATAGCTTACGCTCTAAAAGAGGGAAGACGAAAGACGCGGTGGAGGGGATCGAGAGGCATCTAGTCACGAAACACGTCGTGCTCTGAGTGGCAGGCGTGAAGAGGTTCGCGGGAGACAACGCGAGGCCACTGACAACCATATGAAAGCTTTGTTTAGAAAGGAAATGAGAAAGTAGGAAGATAACTTAAAAGCAGATAAATGAGATAGTCAGGATGAGGATGTGGCATCTCCATTCACAGAAGAAATCATGTCCGCTGAATTTCCTATGCGGTTCACCATGCCTTCTATAAGCTCATACATGTGTCATTCTGACCCTAAATCTCATATTGAAAGTTTTATTTTATTGATGGAGGTCCAATGAATGGTGAGAGAGGCCATATGCAGGGTGTTCCCTCTAACCTTGAATGGGCCTGCAATCTTGTGGTTTAGAAGCTTGACTCCGGGAAGTATCGACAGTTTCTCTCAGCTCATGAAGTCTTTCGTCCGACACTTCAAAGGAGCGTGTGTCCCAAAAAAGACAGTAGGAGAATTGAGGTTGATGAAGCAGAGGGACGATGAGCCCCTAAAGAACTTTATTGAAAGATACCACAATTTAGTGCTCGAGGTCGGGGCGTACGAGTCATCGGAAGCACTGGAAAGTCTCAAAGGGGCCCTTATGGTGGGGAAGTTGTTGATTCACCTGAGGGTGCAGGACATCCCGGATTACGCCACTGCCCTGGAGTTGGCCAGGAAGTTTGTATTAATGGAAGAGGAAGAGAAGGTCGCCCGGAATGGGGGAAGTCAGAAAGAAAATGTGGCGAGGCCGGAGTTATCTCGGAGACCAGACAGAGATGCGAGAAAGCCACCTCTGAGACAAAGGGAGTTCAGACCAGTGCCTCCCAGCAATGTACCACAGGAAATGAGGGTTCACACAAGTAAATCATGTGGCCGGAGGAGTAGTGTACACACCTTTGAATAAGCCGATGACTCAGATCGTCAAGGAAATTCAAGGTATATGCCTCCTGATGGAGCCAGATCTGAGGAAATATATTGTGGAAAAGAAAAGTGAGAAATATTATTGTGTGCATCACAACATGAGGGGACACTCAGTGGAAGGTTGTAAGGACCTGCGAGAGCATATGGAAAACCTAGTACATAACGACTATCCAAATGAGTACATCGACCAAGGGGCCATGGCAGCCCGACATGGGCAGGGGCACAGACAGATGTATATCATCGCTGATGGAAGGATGCTAGCCGGAGATTCGAACCGGTCAAGGAATAAATATAGTCGAATCCGAGGATCGGAGGTACTGGCGACAGAGCAGACTCCGGAGATTCATGGAGGTCGGTCGGTCCCTATAATGTTCACAGATGAGGATGCCCATGGGGTGAGTTTTCCCCATGACGATGCCCTGATATTCAAAGCATTAATAGAAGGAGCTGAGGTAGATAGGATCTTGGTGGATCCGGGGAGTGCAGTCGATATAATCTCTAAGGAAGCCTTGGACGGCCTTGGGGTGGAATATGCCGTTATAACCCAGGACGGGACTCCCTGTATGGGTTTGGAGGGGCAACAGTTGTCTCATTGGGAATGATACAACTGGCCATGACGATTGAGACTTCCCCCCGCACCCGGACGATCATGATGGACTTCACAGTGGTGGACTGCATGAGCAGTTACCAGGTCATCGTGGGCCCGCCTTTCATGATGAAAACAAAGGTCAGCATGTCGTGTTACTATTTGAAGTTTAAGTTTCCTACCCGAGCTGGGATCGGGATTGTATGTGGAAGTCAAAAGGTAGCTAGAAGTTGTTTCGCCACCGTCTCAAAAAAGACTATTTGTGTTGAGAAAGACATCGGGAAGAGGAGAGAAAGGGAAGAGGAGGAGGAAACAATTGAGTTTCCAGATCCACGGCCTGAGAATTTTGAACAATCAGGGGTGGCCGAAGAGGTTGATTCAGTAGAACTCTTCGGCCTAGAAAAAGTTATAAAGGTAGAAGCGGGTCTGGAGGAAAACCTGAAGCAGGATCTGCTGAATTTTTTGAAGCAGTATGCAGACATTTTTGCTTGGGGGCATAGCGACATGCCCGGAATAGATCCCAAATTCATCAGCCATAAATTATCAGTGGATCCAGCTCACAAGTCGATCAAGCATAAGAGAAGAATATTCAATCAAGAACGATGCGAGGCGGTAGGGGCCGAGGTGGAAAGATTATTAGAAGCTGGTTCTATCAGAGAGGTGAAGTACCCGGAGTAGGTATCAAACGTGGTTTTAGTGAAGAAACCCAGTGGAAAATGGAGGATGTGTGTGGACTTCTTTGATGTTAACAAGGTCTGCCCGAAGGATGGTTTCCCGCTTCCGAAAGTGGATCAGCTGGTAGATTCGACGGCGTGTCATATGCTGCTCAGTTTCATGGATGCCTTCTCGAGATACAATCAGATCAGGATGTGTCCCGAGGATGAGGAGAAAACAGCTTTCGTCACCTCTATTTTGTTAACTTTGTCTTATTCCGTTTTTGTTTTTCGCCGATGTCTGGCAAGGGGACGCCCACGCCGGGATCCGCAGAGCCTCAGAGGTTGAAAATCTTCCATCGTGTAAGTCTCAAATGTTCCACCAGCTCGGGGCTGGATTCGATCCGCCGAGTCTGTGTTGTACCACCTACTCGGGGCTGGATTCGTTCTGCCGATGCATTGTTCCACCAGCTCGGGGCTGGATTCGTTCCGCCGAGTCTGTATTGTACCACCAGCTCGGGGCTGGATTTGTTCTGTCGATGCATTGTTCCATCTGCTCGGGGCTGGATTCGTTCCGCCGATGCATTGTTCCACTTGCTCGGGGCTGGATTCATTCACCTGATGCATCGTTCCACCTGTCCAGGGCTGGATTCGTTCCACCGATGCATTGTACCACCAGTTCGAGGTTGGATTCATTCCGCCGATGCATTATTCCACCGGCTCGGGGCTGGATTCATTCCATCGATGTATTGTTTCACCTGCTCGGGGCTGGATTTGTTCTTCCGATGCATTGTTCCACCAGCTCGGGCCTAGACTCGTTCCGCCGAGGCTACTAATCTCTTCAACCTCGGGGTCGGGTTACGTCCCATCGAGTGCCTAACTTCGGTCTAAGGACGAATCATATGAAGACATTAGGGATGACCTAAGTTAGCACCGGAGCAGTTTTTTACATGATTCCTAAGGCCAACCACCTGATGACTGAACAACACACCTGTAGACATTGCATTTTCGCATGTGAAACCCGATGATGAGTCTCATTGGAGGCACTACCTTTTTAGCTAAGGATATTGCGGGAACGAAGGTCGGAAGGGGAAATTCGGATAAGTATGTCATTAAGTTCATTCCACAAGTTCACTGTCTTCGTTGGTGCTGCGTTCGTTCCTCCGTTCGAACCTCGTGCAGATTGCGGACGTTCGTGCCGCGTGCGAGGAGGCGTTCGAACGGAGCCGGTAATTCTGGTTTTGCTGCTAGCCTCACACCCCAGCCCATTTGGCCCCCCAAAGCCCATAAAACACATCCCAAATTAGATAAATAAATATTAAACATTAAATAAAATATTTAAATCATTTACCAATTAAATAAAACATAAAATAAAATCATGCCTAATATAAATAAATCAAATATATATATACTAAAACTAAAAATAAGATTTGCCTAATTAAAATCAATCCTAACCAATTAAAACCAATCAAATATTTGACTTCCTAATTCAATAAGATATACACCAATTTAAATTAGTTGACTTCCTAATTAAAATATTTTGTCCCCCCTCAATCTTGTATATGCCTTTCCCATCTCTCCTTATTTGGAAACCAAATCTCTTCCTTGTGAGACAAGGTGAAGCCCTAGCCATCTCTATATAAACAACCCCTAACCAAGCCACCCAACCGGTCCAATCTCTCTAGCTCATACACACAATTCACACAAGAATTATAGCAAGAAATACTAGACATCACAAAAATCATTCCTTTCAACCTTACCCTCATATCACCGAAATTACAAGCATAAACAACCCTAATCACCACCGAAAATCACCCCTTTTAAACCTTCACACATCACCGAAAATTAGACAAAACACAACAGCCTAAATCACTCTCAACAGTCCCTAAAATCCCTTTAAACAGTAACATAAACTGCACTTATAATCTTTGAAATAATCACACCAAACCACACTAAAAAGGAACACAGAACAGTCCACCAAGAACACCAAAACAGCCCACCAACAGTAAGCAGAAGATACAGAGGGAACGGCAGCAAAACCATAAGGGAACAGCAGCAAAACGGGGTCGGAACAGTAGCTCGAGTGGCCGAACAGCGAAGGAAGAGGCAAACCAGTGAACCAGAAAAGTTGCGGAGCTTTACCCCCTTTCGATCTTCGTGGAACGCGAGTCCGAGAGACAGCTTAAAAGGTTAGACCTGAGGGTATCTATCACACTTACTCGTATTTAATTTCTGGTTATTTATTTTGATTATATTTTCTGTATTTGTGGCATTTGTTGTGTGTATGATGCGTGTTGTGGGTATTGGATGAATGGAAGAGTGTCGTCTCTTGTGGTATATAGGATGGAAACCCAGACGTAAATTCCGTAGCCGAATCCGAATGGACGGTAGTGCGGTCTGTACTTGGGACACAACTCCACGTACCACTTGAGTAAAACGGCACCTCCTCTTGTTTTGAGTTGCTTTGGTTTATTTAATTCTTGTCATTTAAATTCTGCATGTTGTTTAATCCCATGATACGATCGAGTGCATGGGCTTAGTAAGTGCGATGAGAGGTTTCCTAATTGGAGGGTTAAAATCCTTCACCACGATGCTTTGCCGCACCGATTGATGTGTGTTCGGTTGAATGCGAAATACGTTCAATCGGACATACTTAGTTTGATATGATTGTCTTTATTTTCGTATGCATTTTTTAACCGAGCGCATGGGCTTAGTAAGTGCGATGTGAGATCCCCTATGGGGACGGGCTAAAGCCCGTTACCACGAGGCTTTGCCGCGCCGGTTGATGTGTGTTCGGTTGGATACAAGATACGTTCAATCGGGCACACTATGTTTAATATTATTGCTTTTCATTCTATGTATGCATGATTCAGTCGAGCGCATGGGCTTATTATGTTGGTCTAAAGGTCCTCTCTTTGAGAGATCAATAGCCCCAAAAGGCCACCTTTACGGTAGTACTTCGCCGCGCCCCCCCTTTATTTTGTCGTTTATGTATTGCATCCCATTTCATGCATCAGGTCTGTTTCCGTTCGAACGCGTTTACGAACGCAACTCGAACGCGCATGTATTTTGCCTTGTCATGCATCAGGTCTCCCTCATTTCGAACGCGTTCACGAACGCCATACGAACGTAGGCATTCTGTTTCATTTCCGTTCGAACGCGTTAACAAACGCTATACGAACGTGAGCATTCTGTTTCATTTCCGTTCGAACGCGTTATCAAACGCCATACGAACGAGAACCTTCTGTTTACCGTTCGAACGCGTTTACGAACGCTATACGAACGCCCACGCACTTTCTTAGTTTCATAATGCATCAGGTCTGGTTCCGTTCGAACGCGTTCTCGGACGTTACACGAACGCGAACTTTATGTTTACCGTTCGAACGCGTTTACGAACGCTACACTAACGCGCACCCACTGAATCGAGTCATCTTCATTAGATTTCATGCATAGTTTTCCTAGTAGATATCCCCACATGTATGAATATAACTATGTTAATGAATTACAATTCATATGCTTGTGTCGTGATAACATTTGAGTATTATTTCTTGTGGTATATCGGATGGAAACTCAGACGTAAATTCCGTAGCCGATTCCGAATGGACGGTAGTGCGGTCTGTACTTGGGATACAATTCCACGTACCACTTGGAA
>SKCR01047328.1:0-41543 GCA_019454045.1 Zanthoxylum bungeanum
TTATTATTTATTTAAATTCGATTTAATTAACGTCGCGACGTAAGTTCGGTATTTCGGAAATATCGAACCCGAACGAGTGAGTGCACGTGGGCCCACTTCATTTGGAAACGTGTGGGGGCCCATTATGACACATGTCATTTTATGCGTTATTTAATTCTAATGCATTGCATGTGATAGTGTACAATACACTCAATGGTTTTGCATGGAGTTTGAGTGTTTGACACTCTAAGCCATTGCATGATTTGTGTCATAAGTTTATTATTAATTTAATAAATTTTATGGCATAAATATAAATTGATTTTTGGTAACAAAAAATTAACAATTTAACTCTCTCATTTTGCTCTCTTCTCTCACGCCAAAACAGAATTTTGGGACTGGTTTTGAACCAGAAAACGTGACACTAAAGGGAAGCAAGGGTTGGGTTTTCATGGTGAAAACCGCAAGTGCTAGCACACTACGAGTCTTGCGAAGGTGGTAGGGAGGTTCACCCATGAGGCGGGACTCATCCGACGGAGTTTGGAGCTTCGTTTTGAGACCCGAAACTGCGAAGACAGTGAGCGTGGACTGGTTGCAGTGGCGTGAGCATGGCAGTGCGTTTTTGGCTTCGATTCGTCTTCAATTCGACATAACCGATCGATGTGAGTATTCCGCTACCTCCGTTGATGTATTCACGCATGTTTTCATGTCTTGTTTGATCATGGGACCTTAGAATAAACCAACATATCGGCCCAGTATCGGATAGTCACGTGCTAGGGCTGGGGCTGGATAAGTGTCTGCCCCGTCCGAAGCACATGTCGGATGTCTGGTAACTAGTCTCTATAATTGAATATGCATGACCTAGTCATAACATCCCGATGGTTGCGCAACACTTAAGAGCACTAATACCGTATCCTGCGTGACATCATCTCCACTATGACTGAAGTGATATTTCCGTCTTGACATCACACCCAATACACTACGACTCTCTGATAAACCCAAAAGTGGTGTACGCAGAACCGGTTAAAGCCCTGTACCACCAAGACCAAAGTCTATTGATTATCGTAAGTATTAGCGATGTAAGTCTCAGGTTAAGACTATACACACCTACCTTGATTTCGGCCTCCCATAGACACATAGTCATAATACCAATGGGATTCCGAAGGGTCTATCCAGAGAGAAGCTGTTTCCCGTACCATCAGTGAAACACAACCTCCTATCGCACTTGCATAAGTATCCAATACTTATATATATGAGAACTATGCCGTTGTGCCCTCACAAGGCACACAAGTGCAATACTAGCCTATTCCGCATTATCGATGTCCAGTCTCGATAATACTCCGGCTAGGGATATTTAATGATTAATCCTTCGGGGATTGATACTGTCTCATATCAATCTCAATCCAGGAACTAATCATAGGGACCTCTCTTCATTTATATATCTATGGTGATCTAATCACAAATGATGAGAGTGCAATTTCTTGTCACATAGTTAATTGCTACAACAACACAATGATCTGTGCAAATAGTGATGCTATGGGTCATTTTGTCCAACACAACCTACATCTAAGTTTGCATACTACCTATATCTAAGTTTACATACTACCTATTCTAAGTTTACATGCATAAAAGTAAGTCGAAATAACGGTAAGCACACAATTCATGAACATACTAAATAAATAAATGCGGAAAGGTAAATAAATGATGACGGTAAAAGCATAAACATTAAAGCGAGCTAACTAAGAATATGATGGGGAAAGAAATAACTAAGGAAACAAACATGCATAAAACATGATGAAGGGATCTGTCCAGTGCGTGCGCGTTCGTGTAACGTTCGTAAACTCGTACGAATGGTAAACAGAATGCACGCATTCGAGTAGCATTTGATAACGCGTTCGAACGGTAAACTTAATGCACGCGTTCGCGTAACGTTTGATAACGCGTTCAAACGAGCCGAGGCATAATGCATATGTTCGTATAGCGTTTGATAACGCGTTCGAATAGAATCACAAAAACGATACCTCTTATCACATAAACACCTAAATCATGCATAAAAAAATAACATACTAAACAACTAAATCATGCATAAAAGAAAATAACATACTAAACGATTAAATCAAGAATAAACATGAGATTGGATGAAACGAAATATGTGTGTCTCTCAAGTTGTATGTATAGTTGTTTCCCAAGTACAGACCGCAATACAGTCCATTCGGATTCGGCTACGGAATTTATGTCTGGGTTTCCATCCAATATACCACAAGAGATAACACATAATTCATTCATCCCATGGCCACAACATTCATGAATCCACAATACACATGCGAAGAAATAATAACAAAAGAACGAGAATAAATAAAAAAAGGTGCCCTCAGGTCTGACCTCTTAAGTCCTCTATCGGAAGTGCGTTATGCGACCGTCGAAAGGGTTAATGCTCCGCAACTCCTCTGGTTCACTGGTTCGTTGTTTTCCTTCGTCGCCTCGCTATTTTGGGCTGCTGTTTCTGGTCACTGTTCTCACGATAATTGGAGGCTGTTTTTGCGGTTTTTAGGTGTGTTGGGGGTGCGGTTTTTTGCTATTTTGGTGTTGTTTTTGTCGTGGATTGGGGCTGCTGTATAGGGCTGTTTGTTCGGGAATTAGGGCTGCTGTATATGGCTGTTTCTGCAATAGTTTAATGTAATTTGGAGTGCAGTTTTGTGCGGTGGATGGTGGGGCTGTTTCAAGCTGTGATTTGCGGCAGTAAGAGGGCTGTTTTCGGTGGTTGCTAGGGTAATTTTCAGAGGCAGTTTCAGTGATGGATGAGGTTTTTCTGGGTAGTGATTTTCGGTGATGCAGGGACTATTTTTCTATGCTTTGGGCGTGAATGAGCAAGGGTGTGAATGGTTGGTTTAGGCTTCTTTTTATAGGCAAGGGTTGGGGTTACCTTATGCGAATATGGAAATGATATTGTGTAATTTGGAGGATATTTTATTTTGTGTGTCATAAGGAAAAGATCTCCTTATCTAGGAAGGTAAATGAATTTGATTTGATTTGATTTTCTTTAGTTTAGGTATGTGAATTAATTGGATTTGGAAGGTGATTGATGAGATTGATTTGAATCTTTTAATTTGGGAAGGTGATTTGTCTTGATTTTAGCATGTGTTTAGTGTGTGATTTTGTTATTTTGGAAGGAGATGGGCGTGGGTTTGGTCTATTTGGGCGTGAATTTTGGTTTGTTTTGGTGGGCTTGGTGTATGGTTTGGGTGATGTATGGGCTTGGTGTGTGGTTGCGGGGGTTTGGGCTGAGGATGAATTTTAAAATAGAGGTCCAACGAGCGAACCCAGAGCTAAGGAAACGAATTTAGTCCAACAATATATAAATTTCTGACTTTTCCCTTCCGACGTCCGTTTCCCGCGACTTCCACAACTTCAAAAGGTAGTGTCTCCATGTGAGACTCATTATCGGGACTTATATGCAAAAATACAGTGCCTACACTTATCTTCAATTGTGTTGCTAAGATTGAATCTCTACTCTTTTAGTTTGTATTTTAAATGGTTGTAATCTTGTTTGAAAGATGAGCATGTATATTAATTAAATATTGAATGAAATTGTTCATTTAGTATTCTTTAAGCCATTTGATGGTGATGTTGCCATTCTAGAGTTGCTTAGCCATTCATAAATAACCTAAAATTGTTCTTGAGTTGTTTCATTATGGTGATACTTGATTGGTGTGGTATGGATTGAATTAAAGTATTGAATTTGTTGAATTTGGTTTATTTTGTCAATTTGTGGAAATTGTAAAATTAGGGTTCATTACCTTTACCAACTTGGGGGATTTTCATATATGTGATGTAATTTGATGTATATATGATGTATATTAAATTTGGGATTCATTGGATTTGATCTTGACATGTTTTGAACCAAAAAGGACAAAATTGCAAATCCTGGAAAATCTTGGGGGTTCTCGGCAATTTCAAAAAAATTGGGGATTTGTGTTGAAAATTATATTTTCATGTATTAGACATGTATAAATCATTTTGGGATTGATTGGAATCAATTAAATATGTATTGACAGTTTAAGGACCAAATGAATAATTTGCAAACTTTGGGGTAATTTGGTAGTTAAAGGAAATATGATTTCTTAGGTTAAAATTCAGATTTACGTATTGGTTAAGAAATTAAATAAGTTTATGTAATTGACCAAGAAAATTTTTGAAATCGGAAAATTTTGATTTCTCCGCGTTCCGCTGTGCTAACCATGTAATTCGTATAAAACCCCAACAACTTCATTTATATTTCCACTGTAATCGGTAACTAACTAACATCAATTTTCTGTATTTGTCAGAGAACCTTCAAAGTACTTAATACACTCAAATCCGCTCTTCTGAATGAGTGATCTGAACTAGACTCCTAGTTTGTTTGTGCCAAGGCTCTTCTGTAGCTTAATCATTAAGCAAGCCAACTCGATGATTTTGTCTTGGATAATTGGATTAGTGGGTCTAACCACCGAGTGTTCTGATCATACTCTGTGATTACTTCCTCGTATTCAACATGATATGGTTTTCTTCTTTTTTCTTTGGTCTCTTTCTTTTCTTTTCTTTTCATTTTGAACTTCTTCTTTTTTTCCTTTTTCCGTTTTCTTTTCTTTCTTTCGACACACCTACCCTTTAAAGTAGCATTTCTCCTCATGGTGGTCCTAACACTCGCCCTTGGGTAGCTTCACGCTTATCAGTTATAGGCGGTCTATTTTTTTCCTTTTCTTTCAGAGACTTTCTTTCTTTGTTTCCAACCATATCACATATCGTAACATAAGTAAACCAGGATGGACATCTAGGCAAACGGTCATTCACTGATCTTCCATCTCTTTAACTAGTCATCTCGCCGACCACTCAGACTTCTACTGCTAAATCCCATAATCAAGTGCTCCTGAGTCTAGCCGAGATCAATCCACTTAGAATACCGGACGAGAGCAGCATCTCACACTTATCGTTTCTAGGGTTTTACCCTGCAGTAAACAATGTCATCACGGACATATGCCTAACCATCACGGATTTCTTGTTTTTTTTCACACTCCACTGTGATTTTCCCTTTCAACCGCTGATAATATAGGCGTCGGCCCCTGGGATTCCTTTCCCGAAACTGATACTGGTATGGGCCTCAACCCTGAGACTCATCCCCGAAACTAATACTGATACGGATCTCAACCCTGAGACTCATCCCCGAAACTAATACTGATGCAGGCTTCAACCCTGAGACTCATCCCTGAAACTAATACTCATATGTTGCTGCTTCTGGTTGGCTTGCCTTTGCTGCTTTCTTCTTTTCTTCTTTTTGAAACCTGTGAATACAAAATAAAACAAAACACAACAAAACAAAAGAATGCAAATACGTTACGTGTATGCTTGCATGCATGGATGAATTTGTTATTCCGTTGGGTTAGGTCTTCCGCCAGTCCTCCTGGTGATCGCTCGGCTTATCTTCCTCAGGCAAAATACTGTTTCAATTTGTCCACATTGATCGGCTCGGTGACTCGTTCCCTTCTAAGTCTGATAGTCTCACTGCCCGCCCCGTTTCCTATCACTTTCTGACTACGTATGGCCCTTCCCAGTTAGGTCTGAACTTTCCTCTCGGTCCATCGTTAACGGCTTTGACTACTTAAGTACCAGATCACCCTTTCTAATCTCAGTAGGACACACATTTTTTTTGAACGCTCGAACCAACCTCTTCTGATATATCTGCATGTGATTGCAATGACGTCATCCTATTCCATCCGGTAGTGCTAACTGTTCAAATCTATGCGAGGCCCATTCCCGTTCAGGTAACTCTGTTTCTACTAATACCCGCATAGACTATATCTTAACTTCCACTGGCAATACTGCTTTCATTCCATAAACCAAAGAGTAAGGTGTGGCTCCCGTCGCCGTTCTCATAGAAGTTCTGTACCCCCACAGAGCATACGGTAGCTTATCGGCCCAATCTTTGTAGTTTTCCGTCATCTTGGCTAACATCTTCTTTATTGTCTTATTGGCTACCTCGACTGCCCCATTTGCCTGCAGTCAGTAAGGTGATGACTTGTGATGTCATATCTCATAATTCTGTAGCATTGCCTTTGTTTCTCCTTGAAACTGGACTCCATTAGCTGTCACTACATGATACGGCATTCCATATCGACATATGAGATTTCAGGCTATGAACTTTGCCATCGTCTTTGCTGTAACATTGTGAAACGATTCGACTTCCACCCATTATGAAAAGTAGTCTACTGCCACTACTATGAAGCGATGTCCATTCGATGCATGCGGTCGAATCTCTCTGATCATGTCAATTCCCCATGCTAAGAAAGGTCATGGCTCTCATAGCCAATGCAACTCTGTGTGCGGCAAATGGTTTAGGTTACCGTGCACTTGCCAATCGTGACAATGCTTTACCAGCTTCGCGCTGTCAGCTTCTATGGTCGACCAGTAAAAACCATGTCTTACTATCTTGCGGGACAAGTTCAATCCATTCATGTGCGGTCCACATACTCTGGCGTGTACTTCTTCCATTGCCTTATGAGCCTTTTCTTTTCTCAGGCACTTCAGCTGGATGCCATTCGCTTGCCTCTTGTACAATTCTCCTCTTCAACTCACATATTGAGAAGTCAATTTCTGAATGGCTATCCTGTCTTTTCTGCTTGCATCTTCTGGGAATTCCCTCCGTTCTAAGTATCGCTGAATATCGTAATACCAAGGTTTCCCGTCGTCAACCTCTACTTCGAAGATTCTTTCTATCTCATAAACAGGCCTGCTCGCCATTGTCAACACCAAAGGTTTCATCACCAATTTCTCTGGATTTTCCCAAGTTGCGGATAGCGTAGCCAAAGCGTCTGCCATCTGGTTCTCTTCTCGTGGCAAATGCTGGAATTTACAATCGGGGAGAGCCTGTGCCAGACTCCTGAGATGGAACAAGTAAGGTTTCAACCGTTCTTCCTTCAATTCCCATTCTCCTTGCATCTGTCGGAGGACCAACATCGAGTCTCTGTAGACTTCTAAATTCTCGGCTCTCAAGGCTATCAGTGCCGTTAGTCCGAAGTCACATGCGTCATACTCAGCCATATTGTTGGTTACTCCAAATGTCAACCTCTTGACCATAGGCAGGGTTTCTCCCTTAGGGGTTACTATCATGATCCCTATTCCGGCTCATTTGTAATTCACTGCTCCATCAAAGTACATTTTCCATCCTTGGACTGTTATTGCTTGGATCTCCTCATCTGGGAATTCAAACTTGTATTGATCTCATTCTATAGGTTGTATTGCCAAGAACTCCACTTCGGCTCGACCTTTGATTACTTTAGAAGTGAGATATTCCACGTCAAACTTTGTCAGCAATACCAACGATCTGCCTAACTTCCATACTAGCGAAGGCACAAAATGCAGATACTTCAAAGGATTCTCCTTTGCTACCACTTTGGTCTTGTAAGATTGGAAGTAATGACGCAACTTTCTGGACGCCCACACTACTGCCAAATAAATCTTCTATACTTCTTGATAGCGAGCTTCGTACGGAGCATATTCTTACTGAGGTAGTAGACTGCATGCTCTACCCCTGTCTCATCTGCTTGTACCATCATTGCCCATAGCGCTTCGGGTTCAATGGCCAAATATAATACCAAAGGTTTGCCTAGTCTTGGAGGTTTCAAAATAGGAGGTTTCACCAAATATTCTCAGATCTTGTCGAAAGCTTCTTGGCATTGCTCATTGCGTTTCACTGGCTGGTCTTTCCTCAGCAATTTAAAGATAGGCTCACATACTAATGTTAACTTGGCGATGAACCGACTGATGTACTGAATCTTCCCGAGGAATGCTCTAACTTTTTTCTCTGTCTTCGGCGCAGGCATCTCTGTGATCGCCTTGATCTTCTCAGGGTCTACTTCTATTCCGCCCATTTCGACAGTGTGTCATAGTAACTTTTCTGACGTTACTCCGAACACGCACTTCTTAGGATTTAACCGTAGGTTGTACTTGTCGACTCCTTCAAGGAACTTCTCCAGTGCTTCTATATGTCCGCTTCTTATCTATGATTTCACCATCATGTCATCCACATATACTTCAATTTCCTTATGCATCAAATCATGGAATAACGTGGTGGCCATCCGCTGGTAAGTGGCTCCTGCATTCTTGAGCCCAACGACATCACCTTGTAGCAATACGCACCCCATTCAGTAACAAAGGCAGTCTTATGTTTGTCTTCTTCAGCCATAAGAACCTGATTATACCCTAAGAACCCATCCGCGAATGAGTACATGGCAGATAAAGCTGCACTATCAACCAATACGTCTATATGGGGTAGAGGAAAGTCATCATTGGGCAAGCTTTGTTAAGGTCTCGATAATCCACACACATTCTGACCTTCCCGTCTTTCTTTGGCACTGGCACAATATTTGCCAACCACTCAAGGTATTTCACGACTTCTAGAAATCCCACA
Organism: Zanthoxylum bungeanum; assembly: GCA_019454045.1. Lineage (NCBI taxonomy): Eukaryota > Viridiplantae > Streptophyta > Magnoliopsida > Sapindales > Rutaceae > Zanthoxylum > Zanthoxylum bungeanum. The sequence continues at coordinate 8,420 of SKCR01047328.1, forward strand.
TCTATTTGTTTCTTGACTTATTCTTTGACTTTCTCGGCCCACTCAGGTCTCATCCTTCAGAGTTTCTGCTTTACCGGCTTCATATTTGGATAGGTCGGTATCATATGCTGGGCGATACTTCTGTCTACCCCAGGCATGTCCTCATAGGACCAAGCGAATACTTTGGCATATTTGACCAACATCTCTTCTAATTTGTTTCGCTTTTCAGAGGTAACCTCACTCTCAATTAAGACTTCCTTGGGGCTTTCAAGCGTACCAAGGTTGAATGCAATTTTTTTGGTTGAGTTGATGTCAAATATACTCAAGTCATGCAAATTGAAAGGGAGAGACTCATACAAGTAAGCGAAATGAATGTATTTATTACTAGCAGATGCAAGAATACATTCGAATAAATCAGAGAGATAAACATCTTCATCCTCCGCAGATGCTTCATCCCCCACAGCCGGGTCCTCCTCGGTTTCCTTATTCTCCTCGAGGGTCAGGCTCTCCAACTTCATCAACACTTCCTCCAACTTCTCTTCCTCCTTTGCGACTTTTACTGTCATCAGTTTCTCACCAAGCACATCTTGGAAGATCTCAAACCCCGGTACCATGACCCCATTAATTTCCACTGGTTCGGGCTTTCCTTGATACCCTGTAGCTTTCACAAAGCATTCCATCAGCTTCAACTCTTTCTTCTTAGCCTTCTGCTTATCCTCATCAGAATTGTATCCCATACCCCTCCGGGTGGTGTGCCCCTTGAAGTCGGGCAATGCTCCTCTGATACCCAAACTTGTACCTGGCTCGAACTTCATCTTCTCCATGATCCTAGGTACCTTAGGATCTACCCATTCCTCAAAGGTTGCCGACACTTGGAACCTCATGAAAGGTTGTATTTCCAAAGCGGCCACAACGTTGTCTACCTCAGCTCGGATGGTGACAATCTCTCCCCCATACAGAATTTAATAACTTGATGTAGAGTGGAGGGTATGTCCCCAAGCTTGTGAAACCATGGCCTTCCCAATAACAAAGCAAAAGTGGCTGGGATAACTAGCATTGTGAACTCAACCTCATCCTTAATTGAGCCAACCTTGACTTCTGCGGCAAATGTGCCCTCAACTCCTCGCTTACTGTCATCATATGCCTTGATGGGTCATGTTAGAGGGACTCAGATCTGTGGCCTTCTTTCCCAACTTCGCCAAAATCTTCAATGGGCACACATTGATGTATGAGCCATCATCCACCATTACACAAAATGTATTCTTACCCCTCACTTCAGCTCTTATGAATAAAGGCCTATTATGATTCCTTCCTTCTGCCTGGAGTTCCTCCTCAGAAAAATTTATCACCTGTGAAGCTTCTTTCTGCACCGATCATACAAACATCATAGGGTTGGCATCTTCTGGTATTCTTATCTTACTCAAGGCCTCAACCATGGCCCGCCTGTGCTCCTACGATGCACACAGCAACTCCCAAATGCTTAGATATGCTCGCGTCTTCTTCAGCTGATGCAGCACTACATCTCCTTCAGCGTTATCCCCGTTTTCTGCTATTTCACTGCCATCTGCCAACACTTTCTTGCCCTTTTCTGTAGTATCACTGTAGAAACACCCACTGTGGGTCATTCCTCTCATCTCCTCTTCATCACTACTGGAGAAGTCTTCCCAGAAATTCTTCCCCTGCTCCGTTTCATCCTCACTATTGCTATCCCAAATCCCTAGGCAAAAGGCTTGGTGGTTAAAGGACTTGAGGACAAGGTTTTCAAGTAAGCCAGAGCTTATCATATAAGTAGGTGGTGGGACAGAGTGATAATTTGGTAGGGGGTTTTGGTGTGTGTTGGGTTGTTCTTTCTCAGGGTCGGGTATTTTGTGGGAGTCTATGAGGTATTGGATTTCATGCCTGAGGCGAGCACAGTTGTCAGTATCATGGCGCTTCTACTGGTGGTAGTGACAGTAAAGGTTCAGGTTATAGTGAGATGGTGGGGGATTGGGGAGTGGTCTAGCTTCTAAGGGTTTAAGGAGCCCATGTCTCGCCAACTTCTCAAGCACCTTAGACAAAGGTCTACCCAGGTTAGAAAAATGCCGGCTTCTGACTGCGGTTACCTCGGTAGAGATAGGCTTGGCACCTGATGGTCCTCCAACAGTCCTCCTGTTCAGACTATAAAACTTCATGTTCTCTGCTTCCTCTTTTTTCAATGTCCATGACAGTCTCTCTCAACTATCGAAAATCCGTAATATGGAGGTCATTCTCCTCAGCTTGCTATAGATGGAGGGCTTGGTGCCCTTGATGATCATTTTGATTTGGTCCTTCTCCGAGGGCCGAGTCTGTATTTTCAGAAGCTGGCTTCTCCAGCGGTCCACATAATCTTTGAAGCTCTCTTCCTACTTTTGCTTGGTATTCTCCAAGTCGCGAAGCGATAAGTCGATCTCCAAATCTGTGACATATTGTTTCAGAAAGGCTTTCGCCAGTTCTCTCCAATCTTCCTTAACCTTCCTTTCAAGGCCATGGTACCACACTACGGGTGCCCCCTCAAGCGACATCCCAAACATCTTCTGAACCTGACACTGCGACTGGCCCATGAACTCATTATAGAAATATATTGTCGGAGATGGACCCTCGAATCCCCGTCCCCATTGAACCTGGCTATGTCAGGAATTTTGAACTTAGCTGGTAGCTGCTCCTCAAAAGTCATCGCCTCATAATCCAACAATTCCTCATGCTTACCCTTCCGCTTGCGGGGAATAGATTCCATCTGATCGCGGAGTTTCTGCAATTCGACCTGAGATCCGGCTATCCATCCTGCGGTATACTCAGCCATGTCATCATCAAAGACGGGGACATCATCATTCAACCCACTCGGAGGGCCCCCACGCCTCTCATTATCATAGCCTCCCGTGGTGCAGGGCACAGCCATATTAGTCATATCAATGGTAAAAGCTTGCAGTTGCTCGATAACCTTAGTGAGATTAGCTTCCAGTTGATCCATACGAGATCTCTCGTTAACTGATTTGCTCATGTTCGCTAACGACCTTTTGATGAGTCTTCCCGCTTCCCTAAACAGACGGATATCAATGATGTCTTTTAAAACCCTGAGTCAGCATGTATGCGTGTGATGCATGGAATGTGTAAGTTGGCCCACTATCATTTTAAAGCATTCACTTGTCCCAGTTGAAAAGGCCCAACAGGTTTACACATTTGCGATAACATGGCTAAACAACTTCAAATAATAAGGGGCCTAAACATAAAGTGGCCCATTGGCATTTTAGAAGCTTTTGGCCCAATTGCCATAAAGCACGGACTCGTCCCAATTTAAATGGCCCAACAAACCCATACCTCATGAAAAAAAGTCCAACTAAACCCAAATGACGATGGTCCTAAACGCAAGCATAAATGAATAGTTTCTATTAGTCCTACAACTACAGTTCACATGTGGGTTTACGGGAGTGTAGACAAAGGCTTTCATCGGCGAAGGATTGCCCACGACTAGGTCTCCCCACTCAAGGGTCCAAGCGACCAAGTGAGCAAACTTTTTTTTATACGCTAAGGTACGTGCCAATGAGTTATGATGCGTAAACATTAAAGCGAGCTAACTAAATAAACGATGGTGGTAAAGCATAAACATTAAAGCGAGCTAACTAAGCATATGATGGGGAAGAAATAACTAAGGAAACAAACATGCATAAAACATGATGAAGGGATCTGTCCAGTGCGTGCACGTTCGTGTAACGTTGGTAAACATGTTCGAACAGTAAACAGAATGCACGCGTTCGAGTAGCATTTGATAACATGTTCGAACGGTAGACAGAATGCATGCGTTCTAGTAGCGTTTGATAATACATTCGAACGAGCCGAGGAAGAATGCATACGTTCGTGTAGCGTTTGATAACGCGTTCGAATAGAATCATAAAAATGATACCTTTAATCACATAAACACCTAAATCATGCATAAAAAAGGAACATATAAAACAACTAAATCATGCATAAAGGAAAATAACATACTAAACGATTAAATCAAGAATAAACATGAGATTGGATTAAACAAAATATGTATGTCTCTCAAGTGGTACGTGGAGTTGTTTCCCAAGTACAGACCGCATTACCGTCCATTCGGATTCGGCTACAGAATTTACGTCTGGGTTTCCATCCAATGTACTACAAGAGATAACACATATTTCATTCATCCCATGGCCACAACATTCATGAATCCACAATACACATGCGAAGAAATAATAAGAAAAGAACGAGAATAATAAAAAGATGTCCTCAGGTCTACCTCTTAAGTCATCTCTCGGAAGTGCGTTATTTGACCGTCGGAAGGGTTAATGCTCCGCAACTCCTCTGGTTCACTGGTTCGTTGTTTTCCTTCATCGCCTCGCTAGTTCGGGCTGCTGTTTCCTCTATTTTGGGCTGCTATTTCTGGTCACTGTTCTCACGGTAATTAGGGATTGTTTTTATGGTTTTTAGGTGTGTTGGGGGTGCAGTTTTTTACTGTTTTGGTATTGTTTTTGGCATGGATTGGGGCTGCTGTATTGGGCTGATTGTACGGGAATTAGGGCCGCTGTATAGGGCTGTTTCTGTAGTAGTTTAAGGTAATTTGGAGTGCAGTTTTATGCGGTGGATGGGGGATTGTTTTAGGCTGTGATTTGCGGGAGTGTGAGGGCTGTTTTCGGTGGTTGCTGAGGTAATTTTCAGAGGCAGTTTTGGTGATGGAGGAGATGTTTCTGGGATGTGATTTTCGGTGAAGCAGGGACTATGTTTCTATGCTTTGGGCGTGAATGAGCTAGGGTGTGAAAGGTTGGTTTAGGCTTCTTTTTATAGGCAAGGGTTGGGGTTTACCTTATGCGAATATGGATATGATATTGTGTAATTATGAGGGGTATTTGATTTTGTGTGTCATAAGGAAATGATCTCCTTATCTAGGAAGGTAAATGGATTTGATTTGATTTGATTTTCTTTAGTTTAGGTATGTGATTTAATTGGATTTGGAAGGTGATTGATGAGATTTGATTTGAATCTTTTAATTTGGGAAGGTGATTTGTCTTCATTTTAGCATGTGTTTAGTGTGTGATTTTTTTATTTTAAAATGAGATGGGAGTGTGTTTGGTCTATTTGGGCGTGAATATGGTTTGCTTTGGTGGGCTTGGTGTATGGTTTGGGTGATGCATGGGCTTGGTGTGTGGCTTGCGGGGGTTTGGGTTGAGGATGAATTTTAAAACAGAGGTCCAATGAGCGAACCCACAGCTAAGCAAATAAATTTAGTCCAACAAGATATCAATTTCCGACTTTTCCCTTCAGACGTCCGTTTCCCGCGACTTCCACAACTTAAAGAGGTAGTGTCTCCATGTAAGACTCATCATCGGGACTTATATGCAAAAATGTAGTGCCTACACTTATCTTCAATTGTGTTGCTAAGATTGAATCTCTACTCTTTTAGTTTGTATTTTAAATGGTTGTAATCTTGTTTGAAAGATGAGCATATATATTAATTAAATATTGAATGAAATTGTTTATTTAGTATTCTTTAAGCCATTTGATGGTGATGTTGCCATTCTAGAGTTGCTTAGCCATTCATAAATAACCTAGAATTGTTCTTGAGTTGTTTCATGATGGTGATACTTGATTGGTGTGGTATGCATTGAATTAAAGTATTGAATTTGTTGAATTTGGTTTATTTTATCAATTTGTGGAAATTGTAAAATTAGGGTTCATAAACTTTACCAAATTTGGGGATTTTCATATATGTGATGTAATATGATGTATATATGATGTATATTAAATTTGGGATTCATTGGATTTGATCTTGACATGTTTTGAACCAAAAAGGAAAAAATTGCAAATCCTGGAAAATCTGGGTTCTCAGCAATTTCAGAAAAATTGGGGATTTGTGTTGCAAATTATATTTTCATATATTAGAGATGTATATATCATTTCTGGATTGATTTGGAATCAATTAAATATGTATTTGACAATTTAAGGACCAGATGATTAATTTGCAAACTTTGGGATAATTCGGTAGTTAAAGGAAATATGATTTATATTGAGTTTTTTCTAAGGTCCCAAGATCAAACAGACATGAAAACATGCGTGAATACATCAACGGAGGTAGCGGAATACTCACATTGATCGGTTGAGTCGATTTGGAGACGATTCGAAGCCAAAAACGCACTGCCTTTGTGCGCCCACTGCAGCAGCCCATGTTCACTGTCTTGGCAGTTTCGGGTCTCAAAATGAAGCTCCAAACTCAGTCGGATGAGTCCCGCCTCATGGGTGAACCTCCCTAACACCTTCGCAAGACTCGTAAGTGTGCTAGCACTTGAATTTTCACCATGAAAACCCACTCTTGGCTTCCCTATTGCTCACGTTTTTCTGATTCAAAACCAGTCCCAATATTTCTGTTTTTGGGCGTGAGAGAAGAGAGCAAAAATGAGAGAGTTCAATGATTTTTGTTACAAAAAATCAATTTATATTTATGCCATAATATTTATTAAATTAATAATAAACTTATGACACAAATCATGCAATGGCTTAGAGTGTCAAACACTCAATTTCCATGCAAAACCATTGAGTGCATTGTACACTATCTCCATGCAATGCATTAGAATTAAATAATGCATAATATGACATGTGTCATGTGGGCCCCACACGTTTCCAAATGAAAGTGGGCCCACGTGCACTCACGCGTTCGGGTTTGATATTTCCGAAATACCGAACTTACGTCGCGACGTTAATTAAATCGAATTTAAATAAATAATTGCGCCTAGCGAAATTATTATTTACGTCGCTAACGAATTAATTCTAAATTAACTCGTTTGCCCGAATTAAAATCTAATTTTAATTCCGCGTCGAAATCTAATTTCGTTTAATATATCGAATATATTAATTTACCGATTAATTCCAAATTAATCGTTATCTCTCTCTAGATGATATTTTATCCTAGATAAAATATCTCCGTAATTAATCCTAGATTAATTTTCTCTCTCTTCTATATAATCCCAGATTATTCAAGAGTGCAAGTTGTGCGTCATCGGTGGATTATCGGGAAGCGACCCATGAGATCCCCGGATTAGTTGGCAGTAAATGCGGTCACCGGAGTATCCGAATCACGTACGTACCAAGTGCTACGTTCTACCGATTTACGAGACAAGGTCGACTCCTAGCAAAACACCAAGTCTACCTAATTCTCCGGACATATCCATTAAAGAATATCAAAGATCTGTATCAAGCGTAGTATACTAATGTATTGTGCATATCGGCCCAGTATCGGATAATCACGTGCTAGGGCTGGGGCTGGATAAGTGTCTGCCCCGTCCGAAACACATATCGGATGTCTGGTAACTAGTCTCTATAATCGGATATTCATGACCTGGTCATAATATCACGATTGGATGCGCATCACTTAAGAGCACTAATACCGTATCCTGCGTGACATCATCTCCACTATGACTGGAGTGATACTTCCGTCTCGACATCACATCCAATACACTACGATTCCTGATAAACCCAGAAGAGGTAAACACAGAACCAGTTAAGATCCCCCAACCACCAAACCAAAGTTTATCGATTATCGTAAGTATTAGCGATGCAAGTCTCAGGTTAAGACTATACACACCTACCTTGATTTCGGCCTCCCAGAGACACCTAGTCATAATACCAATGGGATTCCGAAGGGTCTATCCAGAGCGATGCTGTTTCCCGTACCATCAGTGAAACACGACCTCCTATCGCACTTGCACAAGTATCCAATACTTATATATATGAGAACTATGCCGTTGTGCCCTCACAACGCGCACAAGTGCAATACTAGCCTATTCCGCATTATCGATGTCAAGTTTCGATAATACTACGGCTAGGGATATTTAATGATTAATCCTTCGTGGACTGATACTGTCTCATATCATCTCAATCCAGGAACTAATCATAGGGACCTCTCTTCATTTATATATCTATGGTGATCTAATCACAAATGACGAGAGCGCAATTTCCTTGTTACATAGTTAATTTGCTACAGCAACACAATGATCTGTGCAAATAGTGACGCTATGGGTCATATTCCAACAATCTCCCACTTGGCACATAGCCAGTCACTCGAGTGTCCTACACACCCGAACTATGTAAGGTTCGCTCAAATTGTTGAGGAAAGGTTTTCGTCAGCGGATTTGTTCAATTATCGTTCGACGTGATTTATACGATCATCACATCGCCACGATGTATGATCCGAACGAATCATATGATATAGAAGTATATATCTGGATCGTCGATGAGACCTTTAATTCCTTAGCTTGTGCTGACGCCTAGCTCAGCTGCTAACAGAACTATATCTAATCTAATTAGATTTATTTTTGATCCAAATGTCTTCTATTGCTGCTTCAGCTGCAGCAATAATCCGCATTTGTTGTTTATTCGGCAACAGTTATCTTGCTTGGAAGATTTCCAGCTCACTGTCCCGTTATTCAAACTTTATAGTACCGCAGTATTTAATCGTTTGGAAACTTGCTGCAGTGATCCCAGTCACTTCAAGTTTTCCTTCTCCATAGTAAAAGATAGCATCTTTAGTTCTCAGAGATACTAACAGATGTTCTTAACTTCAATCCAGTGACTATCACTTGGATTGACCCGATTGTGACTCCATATGCTCGAAGCGTATGAGACACCAATACAAGTACATTTTAAATGTACAATTTCCCAGAGAGTGTTAACAAACTCCAAATCTATCCCAGTAGATCTTTATTCCTTGAATAAAGGTTGTTACTCCCCAGAATTCTACGGAGAATTTCTATGAAAGAATATTTATGAAAACCAAGCTTTCACCAATTGTTTTATGGGAATTTCACTGTCAGTGCGCTCTCCCACTAACCTCCTTATATACACAAGAATTATTTTGTTTTGAGTCAAATCATAAACCATTATGATTATTTCAAAACATCAGTTCCAAGAACCTTATGCTTGCATTGATCCAAACATGGATCGAATAACCCGCAAACCTTGTTTGTCGGTTATATAAAATCGTCAGGATGTTGTAAACATCCTCCAAAAGGTTTCCTTTTCAGGAAAGCGATTTTGATCTGTAACTGACATATTTCATAAATGAAATACGCAGTTATCAACAAGCATTTTCAAAATGGATTTACTATGGCAACAGGTAAAAGGTTGAACTGTTATTAACACAATGTTGATAACGATACCTTTCCGTCAAAAGCCTAGCTTTGTACGTTGGTATGTTGCCTTCCATGTATGTCTTCCTTGAAGATGTTTAATGTACCGTAGGGACAATGCCTTATGGTACAACAACTATTATCCAAAAAGTTGTTATACATGGAATCCATTTCGGATTCATGGCACTTTGCCATAACATGGAGTCGATACCTCGTATCACTTCCTCTAAACGTAGTCGGATGGTACACCACCATAAGATTGACATCTTTATGAGGTGAGATCAGAAACCCATACCCTAGGTTGTTTTCTGACTCTATCCGATCTACTAGTTTCTTGTGTATTTGAAGATTAATGGTATAGATTCATCATAGATGAACTATTTGTGTTCCATTAAGGACTTCGTGCCTTGAACAGTGTTACTCTCCGATTTTCATCGAGTATCACTATCCTCCCACTGACCACTGCATATCGGTATTTCTCTCAGGAAAACCGCATGGTGAGCAACAATCACATTGTTCTCATGTGGGATTTATAAGTACTATACTTAAGGTTTCCCTTAGGATAACATATATTGGCACTTATCCAATTTGGGTCCTTAGTTTGGTATCATCCAAACGCTATGCCTGGCATACCCAAATTATCAGGAATGAGAAACCCCGTTTCTTTCCTGTTCATATCCTATATGATATCTGTCAAACAGATTTATATGGAACCTTATTCTAAATAAGTTTTGCACTGTTAATACATATCCTGTTGAAGGAAATAGTAGCTCAGAGCGACTCGTGATAAACCTTATCATGTCCAACAAAAATTCGGTTTTTGGTTCGGACACACCGTCTAACTGACGTGTTTCGGGAGGAGTCCTCATCTGAAAGAATACCATACTCTTTCATGTACGTATGAAACTTACTGCTTAAGTATTTTCCATTACGGTATTACCGTGGCGGAATAATACTATAGCCGATCTGTTTGTTTTCTTCGTGTCGAAACTTCAAAAGTTTCCGATCTGTGTTCTTTAAAAGAAACACATAACCACTACGTGATGCTACATCCGTTAAGGTCACGAAATATTCATGTTCACATCTAGCCTAGCTAGATATGGGCCCACTTACTTCACCATGAATAGGGCTAACAGATCGGTGGCCCTTTTACTATTACCAAGTAAATAGTATTTTAGGTATTTAACCTAATAAACTAGATTCGTAGACCTTATTTGAATAGTCAAATCAGTCCTAGTACCCACTCTTCAAAAGTGTGGATATACGAGTCTTCTTTAATTGTGTCCTAGACAACAATGCCACAAATAAGTCTCTATTGATCAAATCAATTTGAGCTATTTATTTGTCATTTTATATGTTTGAGATTTTTCTTTATATTCAAAATATAAATTCTGTTATTTACATCTAATGTATTTTATCTCAGTATCATCTTTATATAATAAAACACTTAGTGTTCTATAATATAAAGGTTTTATCCGCAATGGATTAAACACTGATATAGAGATAATGTCTCTAGTCAAACTAGTTACATTATAACATTTCCTAAAGTACATACCCAAAGGGCAGTTCCTAAACTTAGGTATCTACGGTCGAAACAGCGACTTTCGTCCCGTTTCCGATTCGCAGAGAAATCTCGGCTTGAAGCCAGTATCCGGCTCACAGCGGATTCTGAACGTCAATACATATATGTATTATGTACCAAACTAAGTATTTAAAATTCAATTTCAATACTAGTAGTAAACATAACTTTGACAAATATTTTTAAAGTTAGAGCCTTGCCCTATTTTTAATTCCTTCGTGTCTTCCATACCCAAATGGTAGTTGCTACGGGATATGTCAATTATCCTTTTCAATATTTCACAAACCCTTGGCCAAGCCTTGGGTTTCGGAATATCGAAATGATGTGCACCTTGTGCTACATGCCCAATTGCAAACTTTGATTTTTCTCCACTAGAATAGTCAATTAATTGCAACTTTAATACTTTTAAATCTAAAGATAGATTTATTGTAAGTATATTAATTAAGCACTAAAGTCATCATCACATAAATCTTCCAAAGACTTTATGCTCTACTATTTGCTTAATATGGGCTTAGTCATAATAAGTTATTCTATCAAATAAATTAACCTATTATATTTCCAATTGAAAATTAAATCATTTAAAACATTTAAACCCAATTGATTATATATTTTAAATATTCAACTTTTTCAATTCTTTCTGATTTCAATAGTCCAACTATTTAATCAATTTTAATAAGGTACTATTTATTATAATGATTACAATAATCCAATTATTTAATCAACTATAATTTTAATATTGATTACTATAATCCAATTATAAAATCAACTATCATTTTAATTCAATTATATGATTACTATAATCCAATTATAAAATCAACTATATATTGAATGAGTTTGTATATAGTCCAACTATATATATTTTAAAACACATAAAATATTAGTCCAACTAATACTTTTGATTAATGTGACGAGAAAAATATAAATGAGCGTGTTTAGCGAGTAATTGAACGAATGTTGCAAATTCAATACTTACCTCCCACTATTTTTCGTCGAGCCTCAAACCCCTTGTGGAGTACTCGGGAAACCGTGTTTCCTAGTGGGCTAGGATCCTATTAAATAACACACAACCTTGACTTTGGCCAATAAAAGCTGTATGCTATTTAACTTAGGTAGATCTCTATGATCAATTGGATCTCATCCAATTCCTAGATCCGGTTAGGTGGACATCCAAGTCCGAAACATATGTATAATGTCAATGTATCCATTACATTTTCCTAACCCTATCCTCCGAATCATCTAGGCCTTGGCTTTGGCCAAAAACAAACCTAATGATTCCAGTTAAGCGAGACCCATTGACGAGGAAAGTTTCGTAATCAATGTCATTGGACAAAAAGTGACCTTGACTTTGGCCAATAAAAATCACGATTTGGACAAGACACCGATATGCAACAAAACTCTCATGATTCAAGTACATCCTTGATTGACAAAGGTCTTGACTTTGGCCAATAAAAACCAATGCCAACTTCGGATCTTGAACAAGAATCATTCAATGGAAGGATATTTGCTTAATATAGATTGAGGGATTTTCGCGTGCAAATTGGCTACCAATTTAATTATCTTTGTTAGGTCTCATCATCATACACCCTTAAACATGCATTCTAAATACATAATAAAGCGAGTATGAAATAAAATAATAATGATATGCGGATGGATACTTTACACATTGATCCTAGATCAAATCTCTCCCTTTCTCACTCAAGCTAGCACTTGTACTACTTCTACCCGTTACACTACACTTCTAAAGAAACCTCATATATATAGAGGGGAATAGGTGAGAAGAGAATACAAAGAGAAAGAAGGTGATAAGGCTGGACACGCAGGTCCAATTTAATAAATCGAATTTATTACAACAATTTCTAAAATTGCCCACCCATCTAATATCCATCCGATATACATTATTCATTCAACACAACCATGTATTCACACACATAAGCATGCTATCAATCAATCTAATCAAATTAATTAATCTGATAATTAAGTGATCATCCAATGTTCAAACAACGATTTGATTTTGTTCGAGTCAAACTCGTTTTTGCGAATAAGTACTTAAAGTACGAATTCATGAATTAAATTAAACTACATCATTAAATCTACTTTAACATGTATTTAATACTAATTCACTATTCAATTCCAAATAAATATTACACTTTATTTTATTTAAAACCTTTTACGATTTAAATTCCAAATCTAATCGTAACGCGTCTCAAAGACCGATTAACGTCCAACGTCAATTCAATTAATGTCCAATGGGCTTTTGATTGATTTCTTAAGGCGTGGACTTTTGGTCAACTCGGGTCAAACCGATAACCAAAGTCCAATCCGGGATTTACCCCATAAGCCCATAAATCAATCTTGGCCCATTAGGCCCAATTGAACTTTAAAGGTTCATTAAGTCGCATTTGGGCTTTATGGTCAAGGTTTTGGGCCCAATTGGATCCAATCCATTTTGGCTAAACCAAACTTGATAAATCAAGCCCAAAAGGCCCAATTACAACAATTCAAGCCCAAATCCAATTTAAGCCTAAATAATTAAATTACACTAATCCAATTACGCAATTTAATTACCTAAAGTGCATTACATGATTAATCGACTAAATCATATTTTTTTAAAACACCAAATTAGTCTTATTAATCATATTCAATTCATTATCATATGTCAAACACACTAAATGAAAAATAAAACCCATTTACATGCTTTCATGCTCTCGGCCAAGGAGGGATTTTGTGTCCGATTTGGTTTCGATCCAATCGAACCTACAATCGACATCAAATCACCATCCAATTTGATTTCCAATACATCCAATGTTCAAAAATCAAAATTTACCAAGACATTAGGGCATTAGTCACATTCGGCCAACTCAAAGATTTTGGGGTTTTCGTCCAATTCGAAATCCAATCCAATTCGATTCAAATTAACATCAACCTAATGATTCCAACTCATCAAATGAATCAAAAAATCAAAATTCCAAGAATCCAAAATCCAACACACATTCGGCCAAGGTGAATAAATTGGGGAAAATTATTCCAAATCAATTTTCGTCAAATTAGTCCAACCAAAATGAAATTAAACATGTTATAAGCATACTCAAACAATCAATTTATTCAAATCATGCTCAAATCACATTTACCCAAATTTTAAATCCCTAAAATTTCATGCTTGCAACATTAGCTCTAGATGCCATTGTTGAGTTTTTTCTAAGGTCCCAAGATCAAACAAGACATGAAAACATGCGTGAATACATCAACGGAGGTAGCAGAATATTCAAATTGATCGGTTGAGTCGATTTGGAGACGATTCGAAGCCAAAAACGCACTGCCTTTGTGCGCCCATGCTCACTGTCTTGGCAGTTTCGGGTCTCAAAACGAAGCTCCAACTCCGTCGGATGAGTCCCGCCTCATGGGTGAACCTCCCTACACCTTCGCAAGACTCGTAAGTGTGCTAGCACTTGAATTTTCACCATGAAAACCCACTCTTGGCTTCCCTATTGCTCACGTTTTTCTGGTTCAAAACCAGTCCCAAATTTCTGTTTTTGGGCGTGAGAGAAGAGAGCAAAAATGAGAGAGTTCAATGATTTTTGTTACAAAAAATCAATTTATATTTATGCCATAATATTTATTAAATTAATAATAAATTATGACACAAATCATGCAATGGCTTAGAGTGTCAAACACTCAATTTCCATGCAAAACCATTGAGTGCATTGTACACTATCTCCATGCAATGCATTAGAATTAAATAATGCATAATATGACATGTGTCATGTGGGCCCCACACGTTTCCAAATGAAAGTGGGCCCACGTGCACTCACGCGTTCGGGTTCGATATTTCCGAAATACCGAACTTACGTCGCGACGTTAATTAAATCGAATTTAAATAAATAATTGCGCCTAGCGAAATTATTATTTACGTCGCTAACGAATTAATTCTAAATTAACTCGTTTGCCCGAATTAAAATCTAATTTTAATTCCGCGTCGAAATCTAATTTCGTTTAATATATCGAATATATTAATTTACCGATTAATTCCAAATTAATCGTTATCTCTCTCTAGATGATATTTTATCCTAGATAAAATATCTCCGTAATTAATCCTAGATTAATTTTTTCTCTCTTCTATATAATCCAGATTATTCAAGAGTGCAAGTTGTGCGTCATCGGTGGATTATCCGGAAGCGACCCATGAGATCCCCGGATTAGTTGGCAGTAAATGCGGTCGCCGGAGTATCCGAATCACGTACGTACCAAGTGCTACGTTCTACGATTTACGAGACAAGGTCGACTCCTAGCAAAGCACCAAGTCTACCTAATTCTCCGGACATATCCATTAAAGAATATCAAAGATCTGTATCAAGCGTAGTATACTAATGTATTGTGCATATCGGCCCAGTATCGGATAATCACGTGCTAGGGCTGGGGCTGGATAAGTGTCTGCCCCGTCCGAAACACATATCGGATGTCTGGTAACTAGTCTCTATAATCGGATATTCATGACCTGGTCATAATATCACGATTGGATGCGCATCACTTAAGAGCACTAATACCGTATCCTGCGTGACATCATCTCCACTATGACTGGAGTGATACTTCCGTCTCGACATCACATCCAATACACTACGATTCCTGATAAACCCAGAAGAGGTGAACACAGAACCAGTTAAGATCCCCCAACCACCAAAACCAAAGTTTATCGATTATCGTAAGTATTAGCGATGCAAGTCTCAGGTTAAGACTATACACACCTACCTTGATTTCGGCCTCCCATAGACACCTAGTCATAATACCAATGGGATTCCGAAGGGTCTATCCAGAGCGAAGCTGTTTCCCGTACCATCAGTGAAACACGACCTCCTATCGCACTTGCACAAGTATCCAATACTTATATATATGAGAACTATGCCGTTGTGCCCTCACAACGCGCACAAGTGCAATACTAGCCTATTCCGCATTATGGATGTCCAGTCTCGATAATACTACGGCTAGGGATATTTAATGATTAATCCTTCGTGGACTGATACTGTCTCATATCATCTCAATCCAGGAACTAATCATAGGGACCTCTCTTTATTTATATATCTATGGTGATCTAATCACAAATGACGAGAGTGCAATTTCCTTGTTACATAGTTAATTTGCTACAGCAACACAATGATCTGTGCAAATAGTGACGCTATGGGTCATATTATCCAACAATTTCTTAGGTTAAAATTTCAGATTTAAGTATTGGTTAATTAATTAAATAAGTTTATTTAATTGATCAAAGAAAAATTTTTGAAATCGGAAAATTCTGATTTTCCGCGTTCCGCTGTGCTAACCCTGTAATTTCGTATAAAACCCCAATATCTTCATTTATATTTCCACTGTAATCTGTAACTAACTAACATCAATTTTCTGTATTTGTCAGGCATTCTCGCAAGGCGCTTCCCGATCTCTCGGGATATAGTTGTGTTTCCCAGGCTAGCCCATTGGGATGCTTCTACTATTGGCACGTTCAAGTCCCATGATATTGGAGTACATCGGGACCGCCTGAATGGACTTATATGAGATATGGTATGTGTTTTTAACCCTACTTCATTTCTTTTTATGCTTCTGGTTTTGTCCAACTAATTTATTTTGTTGCGTTTGTTGAAAATTGACTCGGCCTGGTGGGGAATCCTCATTAATGCCCTACCGATATCTGTTCATTTTTTCTTTTAGAAGAATAGGCTTTGCTTGCTCCTCCAGGGCACTGATTAGAGGTTGTGGTATTTGGGGGAGCATGTATTCTTATGGTACTTGGGCCCCCAAGCCCGTCGAATCTCATCTTATCCTTCATCCATCATGTTTTCAGATCCAAGATAGAGGATGAAGAACTGCCATATGTCCTTGCGAGTTTTCCTGCTGAAGCTTTTCTGATGGAGGGGATTATTGGCAATCTGCTCGATCTTCCTTCCTTGGGTCATTGCCTTTATCAAAGCCTCATCAGGTCGCTCAGGTATGCACTGCTACTCTGTGGTTATTTACCTGGATCATTGTATTTGTTACTGACATAGTTCTTTTGATGTAGGTCCGGGGACACTGAGGATCATTCTATGCTCGTCATCTCTCCGAGGCCGATGAGGAGGAGAAAAAGTTACGAGCATCGATTGGTCCGAGTACCTCTATGTCTCGACATGCATAGGCACATGCCTCCTCATCCTCGAGGTAGGGACCTATTTTTGCTACTGTGGCCTCTACTTCTACACCAGTCTTTCCATCTGGTGTCATTCTCGGCTCAACGAATTTTCTATCGGATCTGACTTACATGATCTGAGGTGATACAGGTATGACAAAGGCTCAGACCTTGTCTCTTAGGGGGATACAATAGTTACCCATCACTCATGCTGACACCACTAATGTAAGTGTCCCATTGTCTTTTTCTTACGCTTCTTTCATGGCACTGATCATGCTGTATTTGCAGGTTCTTGCCAGTTTTATGGATCATTGCTACCGGCTGGTGTTGGAAGCAAAGTCGGAGCTAAACGCAAAAAACTACTCTTAACAGGTACCTACAAAATAGAATTATCATTTATGCATGTATGTAACTGATATATTTCTTTTGATTGTAGCGTCGCATTCAGGAATTGGAGGTGCAGGTTAGGGATCACTGACCGGAGTAAACATACGTATAACGCAAGCGCAAGTATCGTTCAAGTAGTATAAAAATATCGATCCCACGAGGACTTAATTCCTATTGTTGTTATTAATTATTGAATATATTTATTTAGAAATATCTAATTGAGGGTGAAGAGAATGATTGCTTGATTGATTTGGTTGATTGTGGAATTGCTAAATAAATAAATAAAAATACACAAGAAAATACTAAAGAAAATAACAAAAGACATAAATATATAGGGTTGTGAATCTTTCTAATATCTTCTAAAAGATTAAGTGGTTATTTCATGTTTGTGTAATAAATCGGTTTACTAACCTGGAACACTAAATTATGCAAAAGCCTCTGTCGATGGTCAGACGCAAATACCCAATTTAACCCAATTGAACCATATGTCTATGTCAACCAAATTATCTGGATTCATTAAGTTGAAGTTCCAATTATGGCTACCCCCGCCCGAAAGGTATATGTCTATCCTGTAAGGAAATCTATTGAAGGGTTATCTATCCTCAAGGAAGATCGTGGGCTATTAAGTCTAAGGCTGAAACCTAAAATCCCAATGTCCAGTTCATTTTAGATTTACCACATCAATCTTATTGGTGATCAGACAACAAGAAGCATTAAGCTTAAGACTTAATAAGTAAACTTTTAAATTACCCAAACTATAAAATAACCTCTTATAAACCGGTGATATTAAAAGTCATCACAACCCCAGATAACTAACACATAACTAGGGCTAGTAAAAACTTAAAAGTAAAAGACATAAAGTAAAAATGCTGAAAAGTAAAAGACATAAAGTAAAAGCTGAAAAGTAAAATAAAATAAAATGCTAAGGTAAAAGGATCAACTTTTACTATTTACTATTTAGATATCTCCCTTAATATAATTTATTAACTTGTGATTATTTTACCAATCAGCCATATAGGCGGTAACTTGATTAAGTCAAATTAAGTCCAACCAGCAATAAAGGCGAAACCAAAATAAACCTGCCATATAGGTGGTAAGAAAATTTAATTACCAACCGACCAATCTGGCAGTATCCTCGATTAGTCAGGTTTAAACCAGATTAAAATGAATTACCAACCGACCACTCTGACGGTATCCTTTTTAAGTCAATATTTTAAATAGTGAATATATTATTTTTAAAGGAGATTAATCTAAATAGTAACAGTAAAAGAATTACCTTTCACCTTAGCTGGGGAAGTTACCTCCTCATTGTGAATAGTAAAAACTGTAAAAAGTAAGAAAGTAAATTACTATTATTACAAATCGTAATTAAAATTATTTACAAAACTAAAAACTAAAATCTAAAAGAAACTAGAGAGAGAAACTCACTCTTTACATCAAAGAAGTGAGAGAGAATGGTACAACTGAAACTTGAATTTCGCGCTCTATTTATAGGGGTCAGTAGGGGTCCGGTATTGCGACACCCAGCTCGCGTCGTGATGCCCGTTTTTTCGACGTGGCACGCTCTGGTTCGTCGGCTGCAGATTCTGGATTAGGTGATAAGGTGACACGTGGCAAGGTGGTTAAGGCTAAATTATTGTGACACGTGGTGGATTCTGATTGGTCGGCTATAATCTTATCCGCCACATGTCAAATAGGGATAAGAGAGTCAATGATTGATGCTGACGTGGCGCTGACGTGGCGACACGTGGCAAAGTGACTGTTGGTACCATAGAATTACGAAATGTGGCACATCCTGATTGGCTGATGATGACGTGGCGATGACATTGCAGTTTGACTCGATCAACCTGGTGATGTGGACGATGACATGGCAATGACGTGGAGTGACACGTGGCGATGGCGACTGTCGGCACCGTAGGATGATGACACATGGCATGGCGCATGTTAGCAGATCGGCTGTGATGGTGACACGTGGCACGACGCACGTTATCAAAGTCAAACTTTTATCAGATTCTGATTTGTGGACCCGACGCACGTTAGCACTGTTCGGCGCACGTTAGGAGTCACGACGCTGAAGGTATTGGCATCGCGACGCGGAAAATTACCAAAATGGCCTTTTCGTCCAAATCACCTCCAGAGTGTCCTGAAACTTTATTTATCTACAAAATAACACAAAACACATCAAAATATTCACAAAACTCAAGAAACTATACCAAATATTAGGTTAAATGAGTGGGAAATATTGATGGATTTACCACTCGTCACACCCCCAAACCTAACATTTTGCTAGTTCTCGAGCAAAATACAGAGTAAAATAACATAATAAAATTTAAGTAAGCCAATTTCGTAGGGATCACAGTTGCATTTAGCATATGCAACAAGCCTTTAAACCCCTAGGTGTCCCTAGTGGACGAGTTGTAGTCTCGTGAGGGTTTACATCAATGATACCCACAAACATTTTATAAAAGTAAAAAGGTAGTGAAACTAATGCACACAAAAGCAAAAAGACAAGAGAAAAGAGAATAAAGAAGTTAGTGACTAATTAGGTGAAATTTCTACTCCAAGTTACTAGTTGTTTTGTTTCTTTCTAAATTACTGAATAAGTAAATTCTCCGATTACATTTACCATTCTCCATATACACAGCCAACAAAATATTAAACAATTCATTTTTGCCCACAACAGTCATAAGTGCAGTTGATAGAGAGTAATATTTTTGTCTTAAAGTTTTATCAGAATTCACACCTTTTTGTAGAAATGGAATAATTTTTCGGATTTTTTCTTTAATTTTTTTTTTATTTATATACAATATCTTCCATCTATGTAACGAGCTTGGGCCGGTGGCTCCCAAACCAGTTGGCTTTAGGGCACCAGATGTTAAGACACCCCTACAGACTTAATTACTCAGACTTCAGATATATATATTTTTGCAGCATCTTTGATCCATGTAGCGAGCTTTGGGCCAGTGACTCCCAAACCAGTTGGCTTTAGGGCACTATGTGTTAAAACACCGTTACAGACTTAATAACTCGGACCTTAGACGTTTTTTTATTTTTTATTTTTAATTTTTTTTACTCCATTGTTTTTTGAGATGCTTCCTCTAATTAAACTAGAGCTCTGAATATTACAAACTTTTCAATTAAAGCTCATGTCTGTATGTTACTATGCATGTTGATAATATCTGCTAACTGAGTGTATGAAAATCCATTTTAGTCAGTTTTATGGAGAATTTACAAATTAAATAATTAAAATGAAATAAACAAAAATTAACTTGTTCCGAAATAGGTTTGATATACGTCTTAGGAGTGGAAACTCCTTACTCAGTTATCTTTTACCAATTTCTCCTTTTTAGTTAAAATAAAAACACAAAAACACAAAATATTTTTGTAATTTTTTCAATTTTTCAAATTTTTTTTTTGTATTTTTCGAAAAAATTTGTACTAAAAATAAAAACAACACACAAAGTAAAAACAAGGTACTAATCAACTAATTCCCTCCCCCAAACCTAAATGAGACATTGTCCCCAATGTCTTAAACAGTAGAAGAAGAGTTTAGAAGGTCGTACATGGTTAGCTGAAATTCTACAGGAAATTAAAGGTTAAGATCCAGATTTATCCGACGCCTCTTACCACGATCGTCCTCGGACCAATTTATCTTTGAAAGGATAGGGTCAACTTGTGGTTCATAGGCTAAGAGTTTATCTATTAGATCTGGAGCAGTTCTGGCAGTGAATATGAGTTCTTTCATAGGTTTTGACACGAACCCATTTCTCCGAGCATCATCAAGAAACACACAAAGAAAATCATAAAATCCATCAATGTTAAACAGTCCAAGCGGTTTCTGGTATATGTTTAGGTTCGCCCAAGATAGCACTATAAAAATTTCCTCCAATGTGCCAAAGTCACCTGGCAAAGCGATAAAAGCATCAAGATGGTTAATCATTTCTACTAATCGTTCAGACATACCTGGCACGATCAGTTTATCTCCGTTTGATGATCCAATAAGATTTGCCTCTGCCAAGGGTTTTGGGATGATTCCCAAAACGTGACTGCCTCCTTCCTGTACGGCCTTTCAAATGATCCCCATTAGTCCAAGATTGCCTCCGCCATATACTAAGTGCATATTCCTTACAGCTAAGACTCGACTCAATTCATGTGCTGCCTCTACGTATTGTGGCTTAACACCAATACTACTACCGCAAAACACACAGATATTTTCAACTTGTCTTCTTGAAGTGGCTTCCATGTTTTTACTCTGGATGTCTTCAAAAGTGTAAATATGAGTTGAATTTATAGAACCTGAAAAGGGTGAGTAATAATAGCACTAGTATCTTCCAAATGACGATTGTTAGCTAAACAACAAAAGAAATCGTGAAAGGTCAAAAAGTCTGGATCCTGTCTACGAAAATAAAGATAATTACAACAGAAAAGCGAATCAAAGCAATAATTAAGGCAACAGAATTGTGTACGCAATACGCCATTTGTTTAGTATGAATTCATTAGGATGCGTCTCAAGAATCCATTCCTTACTCAGCCATCGCTGATGAATTATCTCTTATCTTTGCCAAACACCATTCATTTTGTCTTAAAATGCTCCGTTTGTGCTTTTTCCTACAAAAATAATCACACAAAATTAAAAACTCTACAACATGTATACACAAAATATGAAAACAGAAATTACAACAAATTGCATGGGTTGCCTCCCTACTAGCGCTAAATTTTTCGTCTTCAGCCAGACATGACTGAAATCCATCTGTTAAGGAGGTTTCAATGTCGTTTTGGATGTCCAATTAAAGACAATCCCGTTAGCGTTGCTTTTGAAGGGTCTCTTCCAACAGTAAAGTGGCAAAAAGAATTTTGTCATTTTTCGTGTTTGTGCCACCTTTTTTTTTATCTTTGTTGCTCCAGTGGTTCCTGAAAAGAAAGAAAGAAAATCAGGAGGTCTCGTATGGTGCTTGACTTTGAATGGAAGTTCCATTCTATCAAGCTTCTGGGTGATGTCTTTGATTTGTACTCCCCAAAACAGTGATGTTTCGCCTGAATGCTATTGATCTTCAATTTAGTCTGACAATTGCTCCTTCATTTGCTCTACTTCTTGCTCCACCTTTTCTTCACAGATGAATTTTAAAATTTCCTCGTTCAGTTCTTCATCTGTCATCTGTGAAAACATGCTCTATAAGTGTCAACCTGAGGATGTAAAGATGTTTCCGACATTAGGTTTTCATCCTCTGATACGACTGGAATGGATGATTCAGGTAGATCTTCATCAAACATCATGGTAAAGCATGTTCCAAGATCTTCAATTTGAGGATTGAAAGTTTGATCCTCCATTGTTGGTGCAGTTGGTACAAATAGCTCAACTTCTTTATCCTCGTCAGAGTCAGATTAATAAAAATCAAATTGAGACTTGTTGGTTCAGGCTCCTGAACTGATACCTTAGATTCCTGATACTGCTCAGCCTCCTCATTTTCTAAAGTGTCATCGTGAAATTCTTGGTACTCGAAGGCTTCATCAGTGTCATCTGAAAATGGTCCTTGAGGTATGTAGCTCTGGTTTTCTGTTAATTGTCTCATTTGATCTGTCATCCTCTGAATGAATTCTGATTGTCTCTGAATTTGTGCATCTAATTGAGCTTCCCGTTCTTCGAGCCAATCTTTGAGCATGTCAATCAACTGATCTTCCTCTGATGGTTCCGATTGTTGAGGGAAATCGAAGGTAGATGGTGGATAAGATGGAAAATGTGATGGTTCTTCGTACCATGAATGATTCCAATAATTCTGCCACTCTGAAAGGTATATACATTGATCTCTCGGGTGGTTACCATCACAAATTACACATCTCCCCATTTCGTTTTGATGAGAAAATGTGGTATTGCTTGATTATGGCATCTAGTGATAATTGTTGCCTCAGAAAACCGGACTGTTGCTCCCAGATTTGGGGTGTATCTTTTAGTAGAGCTCGTGATCTCTCAATCTCCCAAAAATGTTCCATTTTTCAATCACCTGAAAAAAAAAAGAAAGAAATAAAAATTACAAATAAAAAGAAAGAAAATTAGATACAAGTAAATTAGATAGCTTCAAAATTAAGAACTCAAGAAAAATAAGTCCCCGGCAACGGCGCCAAAAACTTGACCGGAGTAAACACACACATATAACGCAAGCGCACGTATCATTCAAGTAGTATAAAAATATCGATCCCACGAGGACTTAATTCCTACTGTTGTTATTAATTATTGAATCTATTTATTTACAAATATCTAATTGAGGGTGAAGAGAATGATTGCTTGATTGATTTGGTTGATTGTTGAATTGCTAAATAAATAAATAAAAAGACAAAAGAAAATACTAAAGAAAATAACAAAAGACACAAATATCTAGGGTTGTGAATCTTTCTAATATCTTCTAAAAGATGAACTGGTTATTTCATTTTTGTGTAATAAATCGGTTTACTAACCTGGAACACTAAATTATGCAAAAGCCTCTGTCGATGGTCAGACGCAAATACCCAATTTAACCCAATTGAACCATATGTCTATGTCAACCAAATTATCTGGATTCATTAAGTTTAAGTTCCAATTATGGCTACCCCCGCCCAACAGGTATATGTCTATCCTGTACGGAAATCTATTAAAGGGTTATCTATCCACAAGGAAGATCGTGGGCTATTAAGTCTAAGGCTGAAACCTAAAATCCCTATGTCTAGTTCATTTTAGATTTACCACATCAATCTTATTGGTGATCAGACAACAAGAAGCATTAAACTTAAGACTTAATAAATAAACCTTTTTAATTACCCAAACTATAAAATAACCTCTTATAAACCGGTGATATTAAAAGTCATCACAACCCCAGATAACTAACACATAACTAGGGCTAGTAAAAACTTAAAAGTAAAAGACATAAAGTAAAAATGATGAAAAGTAAAAGACATAAAGTAAAAGCTGAAAAGTAAAATAAAATAAAATGCTAAGGTAAAAGGATCAACTTTTACTATTTACTATTTAGATATCTCCTTTAATATAATATATTAACTTGTGATTATTTTACCAACCAGCCATATAGGCGGTAACCTGATTAAGTCAAATTAAGTCCAACCAGCCATAAAGGCGGAACCAAAATAAACTTGTCATATAGGCGGTAAGAAAATTTAATTACCAACCGGCCAATCTGGCGGTATCCTTGATTAGTCAGGTTTAACCAGATTAAAATGAATTACCAACCGACCAATCTGGCGGTATCCTTTTTAAGTCAATATTTTAAATAGTGAATATATTTTTTTAAGGGAGATTAATCTAAATATTAACAGTAAAAGAATTACCTTTCACCTTAGATGGGGAAGTTACCTCCTCATGGTGAATATTAAAAACTGTAAAAAGTAAGAAAGTAAATTACTATTATTACAAAACGTAATTAAAATTATTTACAAAACTAAAAACTAAAAACTAAAAGAAACTAGAGAGAGAAACTCTCTCTTTACATCAAAGAAGAGAGAGAGAATGGTACAACTGAAACTGGAATTTCGCGCTCTATTTATAGAGGTCAGTAGGGGTCCGGCGTCGCGAAGCCCAGCTCGCGTCGCGATGCCCATTTTGTCGACGTGGCACGCTCTGGTTCGTCGGCTGCAGATTCTAGATAATGTGATATGGTGACACGTGGCAAGGTAGTTGGGGCTCAAATATTGTGACACGTGGCGGATTCTGATTGGTCGACTAGATTCTTATCCGCCACGTGTCAGATAGGGATAAGAGAGTCAATGATTGATGCTGACGTGGCGACATGTGGCAAAGTGACTGTCGGCACCATAGAATTGCGACATGTGGCACTTCCTGATTGGCTGATGATGACGTGGTGATGACGTGGAAGTTTGACTCGGTCAACCTAGTGATGTGGATGATGATGTGGCGATGGCGACTGTCGATACTTTAGGATGATGACACATGGCACGGCGCATGTTAGCAAATCGGTTGTGATGGTGACACGTGGCACTGTGCACGTTAGCAAAGTCAAACTTTTCTCAGATTCTGATTTGTGGACCCGGCGCACGTTAGCACTGTTCGGCGCACGTTAGGAGTCGCGACGCTGAAGGTCTTGGCGTCACGACGCAAAAAATTACCAAAATGCCCTTTCCGTCTAATTTTCACTGTTTTGGCCCAAATCACCTCCAGAGTGTCCTGAAACTTTATTTATCTACAAAATAAAAAAAAGCACATCAAAATATTCACAAAACGCAAGAAACTATACCAAATATTAGGTTAAATGAGTGGGAAATAGTGATAGATTTACCACTCATCAATCATCAGGATCTTCAACATAATTTTGAGCTACTGAGGCAACGCTTTGCTCAGATGGAGGATCGTGACCGCCAGTGGGAGGCTCACTCGAGGGGATCATATTCCCAAACCGCCATAGGAGATTCACAGCTTACATCAGAGGCCGAGGAACATTAGGATGAGGAGAAGTCCTCGGAGTAGAGTATTCATTTTCTTGCCTTTTTTTTTTGTATATCGAAATAAAGATTTTAAAATATTTTATACAGATTCTCGTCATTTATGAAAATGTTTTCCTTTCATTCTTAATTATCTCTATTTTATTATAATGCAAATAATATTAGGCCCATTTTATATGCTGTCTAGAATAAAAAAAATTTGGCTGGATATAATACAAGACCGACCAGAAGTGCAACTACTATTCGAGGCTTCTCCCCAACGTATGACCAAACATATAACTCATATCCGGTTATTCTGGGAGAGTAAATCCAGCCATTCTTTTGGATAAAGTGTATATCCGGCCAAATGTGCCTCGAAGCCTTCTTTCCACAAGAATCCTTCCAAGTGTTGGAAATCATGTCTTCTTAAGGTGTTATCCCCAATTCTTGTTATATAAGACTCTGCCCTAGTCTTGTTGGCATCATAAAAGTCTTCCGCCCCATTTCTTTGCCAGTATCCAACTGCTTGAGTCGTCTTATTCTTCATGTACCAACTCGAATACTTATCGTAGAACACCTGATTGTGCTTTATATCTAGCCAATTATATTAAATATCCCATTGACCTTGCTTCATCTTCAGTTCTACCCTACTTTTTTCGAAATGGCTCGCACGTTGTATTATCATGTCATATCATTTATTCGTGGAGTGTCTAACTGGCCTCCCCCAGATTTGGCTCGCATTTCTGCTACACCGGGTTAAAATTGACCATGTCTTTCTGAATGCTGCTTCAATATACTAGGATTCCGAAAACCATTTCTTATGTTTCAATGGCCACAATCTCTGCCTCTGCTCAAGAAATTTACTACTATCCTGGGCCTTCACATTCATTCTTCTACTCATTTTACATTGCCCTTTGCCTAAATATTTTATACTCGGGATGCCTCTGAAGCTTTTGCTCCTTCCTAATGTTCCTTGGATTTGGTTCTGTGTTGCTGGGAAGATTTCCTGGCAGTCTGTAACTCTGAGCATTGGCCAATTGTCCAATTTGATTTTCCAGTGCTTTAATAGATGTAGATTGGCTTTGAAACATAGCATCATATTTTTTAACTGAGCTAGCACTTCTGCTATCCCTGGTTCTTTTCATGCTCCCGACTTTGGTGTTGGAATCCTGGTGGTGGATTGTTCCTTTGTCCTGAATTGTTGCTCCATGCGAAATTAGGATGATTCCTCCACCCTGTGTTGTAGGTATTGGAATATGGATTGTTCCCATGTATGTTGAAATTGTTGACGTAATTCACCATTTTTTTATGTTCGTTTGTCTCTGATACTCCCCCATATGGTGAACTTATGGATCCAATATTGCCTTGCGTGCTAAGAGTCTCCATGAATTTGCACATCTGATCCAATTTGGCATTCACTGCTGTGTTGGCTCCAACTTCATAAATTCATGCAATTCTTTGGATCATGCTCTTTTTTGTTGGCCACAAGGAATTGTTGTTAGCCATTTCTTCAATTAGGTCCCAGACTTGATCTTCTCATTTTTCCATTAAAGCTCCTACAGCCGCAACATCAATTTTGGTTCTCATGGTGAGGACATTTTTTGAGTAAATCTTTGTACCTTTCCCAAGCTTCGCAGAGGGATTCTAAGTCTTATTACACAAAGGATGTAATGTCATTCCTCAACTTTGAAGTTCTGGCTGGTGGAAAATACTTTGCAAGGAATTTGGTGGCTAGAGTGTTCCAAGTTGTGATGGAACGTGCTGGTAATGAATGTAGCCAAGCCTTAGCTCTGTCTGTCAAGGAGTATGGAAAAACACGCAGTCTCATTGCTTCTTCAGCCACTCGGTTGTAATTGAAAGTGCCGCAAACTTCCAAGAAGTTACTGATGTGGGTATTAGGATCTTCAGTTACATTCCCCCAAAACTGCACTGACTGCTGAATCATCTGAATACATGTTTTGATGTCACACGTATTTGTTGGTAAGAAAGGAAGTACAATACAGGAAATGAAGCCGTCAACCACCAAAATATTTCTGTCTCGAATGGGAATTGGTTGTGCAACTTCCAAAGGTTCAGGTTCCAGGTTGACTAATGCTTATTGGCCTTCTCGCATTTCCATTTTCAATTGTCTGATGGTTCTTTTAATTCTGGGTCAAGCCGTCGGATTTCAAAGCTTCTGGTTCGTCTCATGTAGTGTTTGAGAACTTAAAACACAAGAAAATGGAAATAAAAAATAAAAAATTAGATACAGGTAAAGGTATCCAACCCCAAAACTAATAGTAAAAGATTAATAAGTGCTCGGCAACGGCATAAAAAACTTGACCGTTTCGTAATCACACACGTATAATGCAAGCGCACGTATCGTTCAAGTAGTATAAAAAGTATCGATCCCATGAGGACTTAAAACAAAGGTTATTAATTTATGAAGCCAAATATTTACAAGTATCTAATAGATTGATTGTCTGATTGGAATGGTGACTTTAAATTAAAACAAGTAAAAGAAATTGCGCGAAAGTAGATTGAGGAAAATTAAACATTAATAAACTATCCAGGGTTGTGAATTTTTCCATTATCTTTTTAAAGATGAAGTGGTTATTTTACGTTTGTGTAATATATCGGTTTATTAACTTGGAACACGAAATTATGCAAAAGCCTCTTCTGATGGTCAGATACAAATACCTAGTGTAACTTAATTAATCATATTCCTATGTCAACCATGTTACCTGAATTCATTAAGATTAAGTTCCAATTATGGTTACCCTCGCCCGACAGGTATATTCCTATCCTGTAATGAAATCTATTAAAGGGTTATCTATCCTCAAGGAAGATCGTGGGCTATTGAGTCTAAGGTCTAAAACCTAAAATCCATTTTCCAAGTTCATTTTAAGTTTACCAAATCAATCTTATTAATGGCTAGTTAACAAGAAGCATTAAGCTTAAGACTCAATAAATAAGCCTTTATATTACCCAAACTGTAAAATAACCCCTTATAAACCAGTGATATTAGAATTCATCACAACCCTAGATAATGGGCTTAGTTACAACACATATCTAAGGCTAAGAAAAGCTTAAATAAAATAAAAGACATAAAGTAAATGCTAGAAAGTAAATGCTGAAAAGTAAATATTGAAAAGTAAATGCTGAAAAGTAAATGCTGGAAATAAAAAATGTAAGAGTACAATAAAAGAAAATGTTGGGGGTTAAAGGATTCACTTTTAACACTTCTATTTTAGATATCTCCCTTAATATAATATATTAGCTTTCCGTGATATTACCAACCAGCCATATAGGCGGTATCCTGATTAAGTCAAATTAATAATTAATTACCAACCAACCAATCAGGCGGTATCCTCATTAAGTCAGGTTAAAACCAATTTCAATAATTACCAACCGACCAAGAGGCGGTATCCTTATTAAGTCAGGTTTTAAATAGTTTATATATTATAATTAAGGGAGATTAATCTAAATATTAGTAATAAAAGCTTTACCTTTTACCCTAACAGGGGGGAGTTACATCCTCAGTACTAAAAAGTAAAAACTGAAAAGTAAAGAAAGGAAAATACTATTGCATAAAAGTAAATTGCAAAAAGTAAAGACTGAAAAATAATGAAAAGAAAGTGCAAATGCAAAAATTAATTACTGAAAGCTGTAAATAAACAAACAAGATATAATCTTCTTAGTATTCTTAAGGAATTACATAGAAGAAGGTATGGAATGAAATGGATAATTCGACCTTCTATTTATAGGCAAAAAATGGCTCGCTCGTCGTGACGCGTAACCCTTGCCTGTCGCGACGCGCCGTGATTTACAGCATAAAAATTGGATCTGGTGACACGTGTCTTGGTGGCGCAGCAGCTGAAGGATTGTGTTGATGTGGTGATGATGTGGCAATGTGGAATGTCGGCAGCATGTGATGGTGACACGGGCAGGCGCATGTTAGCATGATTTGTTGTGATGTGGACACATGACATGCGTACGTTAGTAGATTCTGCGCACGTTTATAGCTGGCACATTTTAGCAAAACTTTTCTGATTGGTCCACGTGTCCCGGCTCACGTTAGTAGACTCCGGTGCACATTAGCGGTCGCGATGCCCAAATGACAGTTTTGCCCTTTTTGTTTATTTTTTACTGGTTTGGCCCCGAATCACCTCCAGAGAGTCCTGAAACATTATTTATCTACAAAATAACACAAAAAACCTCAAAATATTCATAAAACTCAAGAAACTATACAAAATATTAGGTCAAATGAGGGGGAAATAGTAATACATTTACAACCATCACCCTCATTTCCTGTAGAGAATTGTAAATATGAGTAGGACTGCCAATGTCTAACACTCATCCACTATTTGCATCTAAGGCTAATGAGATGTCAATAATTGGAAAAATACAAAGCATGTCTGCGGGTCTTGCTTTTTCTTTTAGCTTTGGACAGTTCTTTTTGCAATGTCCAGACTTCTTGCATTATGGACATTGATCACGAGCTACTTTCGGTTTTGCGCCTTTGTGCTTCTTGAAGTTCTTCTTTGCAATATTCTTCTTCCACATCGTTATTTTCTTTGACTTCCCATAAGTCTTTGAAGAGCCAGCTCCACCATAGAGATACAGTGTGGGGTTACCTTTCCTCAAATCTTGCTCCGCCGTGCGTAATATGTTATGAAGTTCTTCGTATATGGGTTGCATCGAGTGCATATGGAATTTTAATACAAAGCCAACATAAGAACCAGACAAAGAAGACATAATCAAATTACGGCCCGACCATTCATCAAACACAATGCCATGTCGTTCCAGATATCGAATTTTGTCGATCATGTTTAAAACATGAGTGCAAACATATCCTCCCTCCTTGAGTTCAGCACGGAAAAATTCCTTAGACCTTCGATAAAGTTCCATCTCTTGATCTGCCTCGAACATCTCCTTGAGTGTTCGCATGATGCTCCAAGCACCTGATACTTCAATGTACTGTCTCAGCAAATCTGGAACTATCGTTCCCAAGATGTAGGATTTCACCTTTAGGTTATCATTCTTCCATCTATTAAAAGTTTCTTGCTCTTCTAGAGTGAAGTCATGATCGATTTCAACAGGCAGTGGATTGACAGTTACTGATGAGCGAAAAATATATCACTATTTCCCACCCATTTAACCTAATATTTTGTATGGTTTCTCGAGTTTTGTGAATGTTTTGATGTGTTTTAAGTTATTTTACAGATAAATAAAGATTTGGAACTGAATGGAATCAACTTGGGGCTAAAACAGCAGAAAACAGACAAAAATGGCAAAATAGTCATTTGCGCATCGCGACGTGTAAACCTTCTGCGTCGCGACCGCTAATATACATCGGCCATGTGTCAACATTAGAGAAAGATTGCTATTATATGCACTTGCTAACATGCGCCGACCGCGTGTCAACATCACAGTAAACCTGCTATCATATGCCGGACATGTGGCATCATCCCAACGGACTGCGTATCTCATCATCGCCACGTCAGCACTTGCATCATCATAATGTCATCGTGATGTCAGCATAATAATTCACTATGCCGACACATGCCATAGCTTACGTCAGCATGATATCAGTGTCACGACAAGCAAGCCTTCACGCATCGCGACACCGAGCTAATAATTCAACTGTCAATGAAAATGCGTTCATGTGTCAACATCTCAAGAAGCCGCATACATGTGTCACAAATTTATGACGCGTCGCGACGCCCAGACCAAAATTTTACCTATAAATCGAAGCTTATTTCATTTACAATTTTCATATTTTCCTTAAGGTTCTAATAAGGATCTAAGGATTGTATATTGTTTGTTTATTTTTTGTAATTTAAATTATGTATTTTTTTCCAGTAATAGGAGTAGTTATTTTCCTTACATTTCTTTTATGTTTAGTTGTTAAATTTCTTATGGGGGAAGGGTGAAGCTTTGATTATTATAGTTTGGATTAATCTCCCTTAATTATAATATATAAATTATCTTAAAACCTGACTTAATGGGATACTGCCTTTATGGTCGGCTGGGCTTAATTAAATTGATTTTAACGTGACTAAATTGGATATCGCCTTTATGGTCGGTTGGAATTTATTTAAAATCTAACTTAATCAGGATACCGCCTATATGGTTGGTTGGTAATATCATGCAAATTTATATATTATAATAAGGGAGAATGATGACCTATCTCAACACTACTGAGACCCATAGAGCTTGCATTGACGAGCGTAACCAGGTGACCATGATTATGGAAACTCTTCCAAAGAGTTTCTTATAGTTTAAAAGCAACTAAGTTATGAACAAGTTGACTTTTACTTTGACCCAGCTGCTTATTGAGCTCACCCATTACGAGTCCACGCTTGTGGATCCTCGTAAGTCCAGTGCTGAGGCAAATGTTGCCGAGTCTTCTAAATTTACAAAGATGAAGAATAATAACACTGGGAAGGCTAAGGCTAAGCCAATAAGGAAAAAGAACAAGAAAGGCTCCAAGGTTGCCAAGCCCAAGAGAAAATGTTTCCACTGCAACAAGAATGGAATTGGAAAAGGATTTGTCCTAAATACCTTACTAAGCTGAAGGAGAAAAAGGATAATGGTAAATATGATTTACTTGTTATCGAATATCTATTAGTGTGGATTGTTGACTCTGGAGCCACTAACCATGTTTGTTCTTCTTTGCAGCTACTTGACTCATGGAGTGACCTTGCTGAAGTTGACTACACCATGGGGTTCGGGACATAGGATGCCGTTTCAACAAGAGCAGTGAGAGTTTCTAGTTTAAATCTTACAAATAATGGTTATTTAAATTTGAACAATGTGTTATTTATTCATGGTTTGCGCAGAAATTTGATTTCTATTTCTAAAATTTTGGATGATGGTTATTCAGTTTCTTTTAATAGCAATTTAGTTATTATTGGTAGAAATGGATTAACCATATGCACAGTAAACTCATAAAATAACTTGTATGTTTTAAGATCGTTAACACATATGTAACTGTTCAATGTGAAATGTTTAAGGTTGAGAAACCTAAAACTAAACCTCAAAAAATTTCTCATGATGACACATATATGTGGCATCTTAGACTTGGTCATATCAACCTTGACCAGATAGAAAGATTGATAAAGAACAGAGCCTTAAATCAGTTAAAGCTTGAAACTTTACCAGTATGGGAATCCTGTTTAGAAGGAAAAATGACCAAGAGACCTTTTACTGGAAAATATATAAGAGCCAGTCAACCACTTGAGCTAATAAATTCGGATGTTTGCGGATCGATCAATGTAAGAGCCCGAGGTGGTTATGAATACTTCGTCACATTTATTAATGATTATTCCAGATATGGGTATGTTTACCTAGTGCAAGTGAGAGATTGTTGGGATGTATGCCCTAGAGCTACATATAATGTAAACGGTTTATATGTTTTGAAATATAATGATGCATTAATCTTTTATCAAATTTTTTGTTTTAATTTCGCATATT